>CM056576.1:142972972-143002972 GCA_029721435.1 Gymnothorax reevesii
TATTACTTCTAAATATTTTTTAAAATTGTGCAATAAATATTTTACTATAAAAATAATTAAAAATCATATTTGCAAAAATGAATCATATTTTTAATGACCTTTCACGGCCCACCTGCAGTACCACCACGGCCCACCAGGGGGTCGCGGCCCACACTTTGGGAATCACTGCTCTACACCATAGTCACAGACTACCCATGATCCTTTACTCTACAGTCACACATTACCCATGATCCTCTACTCTATATTCACAGACTACCCATGATCTTCTACTCAACAGTCACACATCACCCATGATCCTCTACTCTACAGTCACACACTACCCATGATCCTCTACTCTACAGTCACACATCACCCATGATCCTCTACTCTACAGTCACACACTACCCATGATCCTCTACTGTACAGTCACACACTACCCATGATCCTCTACTCAACAGTCACACACTACCCATGATCCTCTACTCAACAGTCACACACTACCCATGATCCTCTACTCTACAGTCATACACTACCCATGATCTTCTACTCTACAGTCACATATCACTCTTGATCCTCTACTCTTCAGTCACACACTACCCATGATCCTCTACTCTACAGTCACAAATTACACATGATTCTCTACTCTACAGTCACACATCACCCATGACCCTTTACTCTACAGTCACACACTACCCATGATCCTCTACTCTACAGTTGCACACTACCCATGATTCTCTACTCTTCAGTCACACATTACCCATGATCCTCTACTCGACAGTCATAGGCTGCCCATAAGCAGGCAGGTGTGATTTATTTGACTACATATAAACTGATGGGAATCATTTATTTAGCTGAATATAAAAAGATTGGAATAATTTATTAGGCTGACTGTAAGTAGGTAGGGATCAATTACTTGGTTGAATACATGCAAGTAGGTTTGATTTATTTGGCTGAATAAAAGCCAGTCGGTGTGATTTATTTGGCTGAATATAAGCAGGTATATATGGCTTATTTAGCTGAATATAAGGACATAGGAATGATTTATTTGGCTTAATATAAGCCGACAGGTATGGTTTATTCGGCTTAATATAAGCAGACAGGTATAGTTTATTTGGCTTGACATAAGTGGACAGGTGTGGTTTATTTGGCTTAATACAAGCGGACAGGTATAGTTTATTTGGCTTAATATAAGCAGCCAGGTATAGTTTATTTGGCTTAATATAGAAGGCAGGTATGGTTTATTTGGGTAAATATAAGCAGACAGGTGTGGTTTATTTGGTTTAATATAAGCAGACAGGTATGGTTTATTTGGCTTAACATAAGTGGACAGGTATGGTTCATTTGGCTTAATATAAGCGGACAGGTATGGTTTATTTGGCTTAACATAAGTGGACAGGTATGGTTCATTTGGCTTAATATAAGCGGACAGGTATGGTTTATTTGGCTTAACATAAATGGACAGGTATGGTTTATTTGGCTTAATATAAGCGGACAGGTATGGTTTATTTGGCTTAACATAAGTGGACAGGTATGGTTTATTTGGCTTAATATAAGTGGACAGGTATGGTTTATTTGGCTTAAAAAAAGCTTTTAGGTTTTAGGTATGATTGATTTGGCTGAATATGAGTGTGGTATAAGTATGGTCTTTCGTGATCATATTTAGTCACTGCAGGACTCTCCTCTTGATGGTTGCTGCAGTAATTTATCCCCGGCCCCTAACTGAGCGCCCGCCCCTCCTCCTCTCCTGTGTTCTGCAGCCAGGCTCTGTTTGGTGGCCCGCTGTGTCTGGGGGGGCCTGACCTCTGACCCCGCCGGAGGCACTGACCGCCTCCCAGCCCGACCCCTCTCTGATGGCAGCGCGGCGGAGGTGGGGGTGCGGGGGAGCGATCTGGGGCGCTTGGCCTCATTGTCTGCTGCCCGTCATTAAAAACGCTAATCCTGCCGCGCCAACTCAACCTGGAATCACAGCCCCCAAACCCCGAACCCCAAACCGTCGCAGCAGGAGGGTCAGCCAGACTCGGCACAATTTTACCACGGTGATCATCTGTCCTCGACTTTCATACTTTAATTCTCAGTTTTTTGGTTTTTGCAGAGATCACTAAATTGTAAGAATTTAGACCACTTTAGAAAATGGCCCAGCCTGACACACACACACACACACACAAACATATGCATATGCACATATACTAACGCACACACATTTTGACACTCATATTCACACACAAATCAGTGGCTAATCAAGTGAAGAATAAATAGCCTTGGACAGTTGTTGCCATTGTGAAAAATGTGAAGTGGTGTTTAATCAGTTCTGGTCATTGGTTCTCATGGTGAAATATATAACATGTAATAAAATGAGGCTCAGTCAGAGGCTCGTGAGGTAAATTACATAATAATCCTCAGTCAGTGAATATTGTTGTAAAATATATCACTCAGTGTATAATCAGCTATTATCAGTCAATGTTGTAAAATATATTTCCGAGTTTAAAAAGACCCTTAGTCGCTAAATGTTGTAGTGAATTATACTACTCAACGTAAAATGAGCCTTGGTCAGTGAATGGTATTGTATAGTACATTACTCAGTGTAAAATCAGCCTTTGACAGTAAATGTTGTGGTAAATATATTACACAGTGTAAAAAAAAACAGGTTTGATCAGTAAATGTTGTAATAAAATTTATGACTCAGTGTAAAAATTAGTTTTGGTAAGTGAATATTGCGGTAAAACATATTATTCAATGTAAAATCTGCCTTGGTCAGTTGCTATTGCCGCAAAATATATGTATAACTCAATGAAACATCAGCCGTTTTCACTGAATGTTTTTGTAAAATAGATTACACAGTGTAAAATCAGCCTGATTCAGAGGTTGATGGGTTAAATACACAAATTCCAGCAGGCAATTAAAAACCATCAGTCCCATGACTCAGATGCCCCAAGTGCACTGGCTTTTGTACTGCTTACATGAAATGGTGGTTCAATATTTCTGTTTCCTGGCATGTTCTCTGTGTCCGAGAACTTTATGCCACAAATGTGAGATAAATAAATGAACGTCATCTCCATGGGTACGTTTCTGCGGTACACAGCTCCGTCACTGAGAAACTCACCTTTGTCACAAACGCTTCCTCATCAAATGTGCCTTTTCATTTTGTCTGAAGTAAAAGTACCTCTTATTTGCTTCAAAAAGGCTTTTCATTTTAATTAAATATCTGTGAGAGGGCGGGTAACGCTAAAGCATGTTTGCTGGAACAGACACATGGCCTCCTTTCTCAGCGAGCCACTGTAGCTGCTGAATGATTTATACACTTTTCCGAGACATCACACACAGTTTAATACACACCCCTGACATAATGTGTGCCTTTCACCCGCGCTGGGCTGACACTGGAAAGCTTTCTCCCGTTTAGCGGTGCTTTCTGCAGATCAGCAGCGTGTACGTAACTCCGGTGCTTCCCCTCCTGGAACCCTCAACGCTCACACAGGACGGCATGACGGCGGAGCTGCATAGATTCACACGTCTGATTATGAGCTGCCATCGGATACTGTGGGCGCAGCACCGTGCCGTGCGTGAGGTGGGTAAAGCGGAGCAGATACAAGGGTAACAGGGCCCCAGATTCAGCGTGCGCACCTCGGTCTATATGTGTGTGTTTGTGTGTGCATGTTTGTGTGAGTGTGTGTGTGTGTTTGCGTGTGTGTGTATGTGTGTATGTGTGTTTGTGTGTATTTGTGTGTGTGTGTGTGTGTGTGTGTATGTGTGTGTATGTGTGTGTGTGTGTGTGTGTGTGTATGTGTGTTTGTGTGTATTTGTGTGTGTGTGTGTGTGTGTTTGCGTGTGTGTGTGTATGTGTGTATGTGTGTTTGTGTGTATTTGTGTGTGTGTGTGTGTGTGTGTATGTGTGTGTATGTGTGTGTGTGTGTGTGTGTGTGTGTTTGTGTGTGTGTGTTTGTATGTGTGCATGTTTGTGTGAGTGTGTGTGTGTGTTTGCGTGTGTGTGTGTATGTGTGTTTGTGTGTATTTGTGTGTGTGTGTGTGTGTGTATGTGTGTTTGTGTGTATTTGTGTGTGTGTGTGTGTATGTGTGTGTATGTGTGTGTGTGTGTGTGTGTTTGCGTGTGTGTGTGTGTGTGTGTGTGTGTGTGTGTGTGTGTGTGTAAGTGTTTGCGAAGCAGCAGCCCCTGGTCAGTCTGCTTTAGGCGGTGGCGGACAGACTTATGACAGGAGGGGTGTGTGGTGGTGTGTTTGCCTGTACACACACACACATTGGGAGAGAAATGGACAGAGAGGCTGCTGGACAGAACCGACCAACCACCCCTCCTAGTGGCCCCCCCGCCTCAGCCCTCGGCCCTGTCCTGATGTGACCACAGTGCCCAGAGATACAGACCGGGGTCTGTGAATCTCTGCCATCGTTATGCCTCCCAGGGTGGCTGAAAATACAAAGAAACTGCTCACATTCCTGATCCAAAATTTTATTAAAATATTCCATGACTATTCCAAACCAAAACCACACCACTGTAATGCCAGCACAACAGGATTTACACAAGCCAATCGGTTTAATAATTTACTTATACATAATCAGCCACGTCAATATTTTCATTCAAAATCCTTTCAAGACATAGTCTCTTTATTACCAAATTGTTGTTTTATTCCAGTCAGACTATAAAGTTATAGCTTTAACCGAATCATTTCAACCGTGGCGTTTATTCACCTATATTTAATACGGGTCGGTGCCTCTCCATAATCGATGCCCTGGTCAGCAGTCCAAGACCTTAATAATCCATAAAACCTGGTTTTGAAAAAATTGTTAAGCGTTAGTGTGTCAAGAAAAACTGTTTGATATTTGTTTGCTGTAGTTAAATCAGGTTTGCGAAGGTCATCAATGAACGCAAAGCAAATTGCTTGAAAACTTGCACATCAGGTTTCAGCACAGCGCAAACCCACTTTCACCTCATCTGAGAGCTTCATTGGTCAACACTTTGTCACTAAAAGGTCTCTGAGCATAATTAGCGAATTTCATGGGGAAACATGGCTTATTGTCCGTGTTTTCCTGACTGATTGGGACACTGGAAAATCCCATTACATCCCAAGTATTGGAAGAGTATTTCTGTGTGTCAAGCAGTTTTTTTATTTTTCCTACAGCCAATAACATATTACAATATGCTTGAGGCTGCTCATATATCCATGTATAACGGTCTTACCAAAGAACAGCATTTTCCATCTGCACAAGAGGTTCTGTCCTTTTTTTGTACGTTTCCCTGCTGGTTTCTGCGGTGCTGAACAATATTCCTGATCTTTAGTGTTTGAGATACAGGGCTTCCCGTGATATTCTGTTAGATTAAAAAATAACAAATTAAAACAACTCATTTTCAAGAACTGCCCTAAAATTTGAATAAATGGAGATTTCAACATACCTTTCATCAAAAAATATTTCTTAACTGTGTATGTTGTCGATATGCTGCATAAATGTTAGCTCCTTCTGCTGTTCCTCGTCAGCAAAACATTTTTATTTGAATTGCGATTCTTGATATTGAGAGGTTGTGCATATATTCCAAGGGCACAGGTTTAATGTAAGAGTTGGTAGGGACACACAAGTAATGCAAGTATGCGTGCGGTAAGCCGGAAATTTTTTGCAAAAATCTGAGTATAAATGCGTCCATTTCCTTATACAGAGATTATCATAATGAGTGTTCCTTTGTTTTTCATGATGCTAAACAAAGTTCCTGTATAATTTGCATAGATAGATGCCAAATTCGTGAATTTTTTTCTATTTTGTATTCAAATATATTTGATTAGATTTTTCATTGCAAATTTAGAACTATTTTTGATGTTATGAGCATTTATTTCAATGCTTAACAATATCAAACAATTTAGATAATCTTCCCAGTTTTTAAGTTACGTAACTTCAGGATGGTTTGTTGTATTATCAGCTAACATTACAAGCATTACATGGTAATGTATTAGCTAGCTGTAGCTTGTAAGGTAGTTAATTGGCACTGATCTCATGTTTAGTTCAGAAGCCTGCCACACAGCTGATGGCTGTAAAAATCAGACTTATAAATGCATAGTTTTCTGTGCTGCCCAACATCCTACATCGTCCACAAATAAGTTAAATAACAGTTTTAGGCAAGGATTTTTTATTTTTTTGTTTTTGAAGAAGGAGAACCATTATCTTAGGCTTTAAGACCATCTCAATTCATCTGCTGAAAGCAATTCAAATGTTTCATTATTGAATGCATTCTTGTAGCCCTTCATCTTGAATCTCCAATTCAGTGTCCACTTGAACTTCAATCAAAAACTGGCTGCTTGCTGGGTCCTCACATCCGGTTTCTGGCCGTGAGGACGGTGAAGCTTGGAAAATATAAACCAGCTGCATGTAAAATAAAGTCGGAAGGAGGTTAATTAGTTAGCCAGCCAGAAAATATTGCGGCTAGCTACAATAACACCTTCTGATCTTCCTCGAGTGCTCTACTACACACATCACTCAAGGAGACAAATATAGGAATTTACCTTAGGCAGTATTTGGCAATATTACCCTCGCCTCATCTTTTGAGCTTGTTTTTTGATGACCACATTTTCAGGGAAGTCAATCTGGTTATTATATTTCCCAGAAATCTCCACTAAAAAAAGAAAAAACTCAGGGGAACAATAGTTTCCATAATATGAACAAAAAATGTGCAGCCTCTTCACCATCAAAAAAAAAAAAAAAATCTAACGTAGGCCCAAACATTTTTATATGATTTTCAAATATTAACAGATTGAAATCTTATGACTATAGTTTTCCACAACTTCAGAAATTAGTTTGTTTATGCTGTTGTTTATATTATGGAAAAAATTCCCTTCTCAGTCTAATTAGTACGATTGATGACCACTTTTATGGCAAATATGCAAAACAAAAAAAAAAATTGATGTACCTAATTTATTTGCAGTGATCATATAACCACAGCATTCAGTTTTATCGTGAACAGATCTCCTTCAAACAAACGCTTGGGTGCAATTGCACCTCAGTTTCTATCACTGGTCATGAAGTAATTATATCCCTGAACACCGAATGGCGCTTCGGGGATATGATGTTTTTGGTCCGGCTGCCACCGCCGCCGCGCCGCCCTATGTGTTAATGCGATAACTTCAGTAATATTTAAATCAGAAATTTCAAGTTTTGCATATAAGTAAGTATCATAAAGAGGAAGAACTGATTCGATTTTGGACAATTTACAATTTCTACATTGGCCACCAGGGGCCAAAAACGGAAAAATCACTGTTTTCATCATATCTCTGGAAATATTTGTCTGATTGGCCACAAAAAAAAAGAATCAAGTGGGCGGCACGTTGGCACAGTGGTTAGCTCTGCTGCCTCACAGCAAGAAGGTTGTGGGTTCCTGGGGCCTTTCTGTGTGGAGTCTGCATGTTCTCCCCGTGTTCGCGTGGGTTTTCTCCAGGTTCTCCGGTTTCCTCCCACAGTCCAAACACTTGCACATCAGGTTCATTGGAGACACTAAATTGCCCATAGGTATGAGTGTGAGAGTGAATGGTGTGTGAATGGTGTGTGCGCCCTGCGATGGATTGGCAACCTGTTCAGGGTGGGTCCCTGCCTCAGCCCGTAGTCAGCTGGGATAGGCTCCAGCTCGCCCCGTGACCCCAGTGAGGAATAAGCGGGTATAGAAGATGAATGAATGATTTTTTTGCAAAAATGTGAGGTGGGGGTCAAATGCGGAGTCAGAAATTTTTGAAATTTCAAAAAGTTTAATAAACTATGGCAAATTGCATTTCAAAATGACCAGAAAGACACAAAAAACAACAATGTGTAGATTACTCTATTTGACATATATGTATTGAAAGAAGTAGAAAAAATACTTGTGGCACCAAAAGTTTGTGTTACGTCTTGTAGAGGTAAACCCTGATGATTGAAAGGAACGAACACTGCCTTGAGCAGCACCTAAGAATGTCATAATTTTGGTGCTATTTTGGTTCCTCAGAAATGCTCACCAAAGCATATCAACACATGAACATAACTGAATTATACTGTTAGCGTTTCAAACACAGATATCGTCATCCTCATCATCAGTGGTCACGGGTTCAACTGCGGTTTCCACGTTCGTGCATTTCTCCTCCTCTGCTTCGCAGGAACACATCTCGGAACAACTCATTGATGATCTTCAACAAGAACAGGCATTGGTTTTGCATTTTCAAACACCACACCAACACCGAACCAGCTCCACGACAGCTTCTGGTGCTGGCTTTGAGATGGTAATGACAGGACGATATGTACCAGATTCATTGGTCCATCCATAAAGATCTGGTGAGGGTATCTGTGGGTACGCAACGAAGGCTTGATTCCACACCGTTGACTGATAATGTGCCCTCGGGATGGGAAAATTCAGCGCATTTTTGGTTGGAGGTAGCTTTTCGGCTTCAGCCTGGTGGCGTTGGAAAAGCTGCCATCTCAACTTTGCAACACTGTCATGTTTGGCATCATACAGCATAAACACAAACTTTTCTAGTCCAAGGGTGTCAGTTTCGGATAGTACGTCCTGGTAACATGTTCTGTGCCATGAGAAACCAGACAGTTCAGATGGGTGAATAGATGAAATTCTGCTATTTATATGTAAATAGCCAGGTTCTCCATATTTGGCACGCTGACTGACAGAGTCCAACAGGTTTTGTCGGGACGTTGCTTTGGGTGCTGTTACAAGGTCACCAGTGATTTTCTGGCATATAATACAAAGCTTTGGGTCAGTTTCTGGCACTATGGACTTGCGTTTCACGCTTGGTTGATCCATCTTCCATCAGGTGTTACATATCTGATTAGAAAGAAAAAGAGAGAGTAAGACAGACACCAAAGAAGTGTTCGGTAAAGCAGAGAGAGAAGATGAACGAGAGCGAAGTCCCACACGACCTGAAACAAAAGCATCAAAAAGTTTACAATCCGATTACAACTTTCATTTGAAATCATTGATAAAATATAGGTATAATTGTGTAATTACTTACTATGTTTATTCTGAAAAGCGATCACAAACTTAGCAGCAGAAAATTCCAAATTCGCATATATACAGTACACATTTACACCGTTTACCAAGTAACAAATCTTGCAAGAACAAAGATGCGTGATGTGGTGCCAGCATCTTTCAGGATGTCTAAATGGGTTAAAACTCCACCACATATAGGTACCACATATAAATAAACACGTACATACATTGTTTGTGGTTTCACTTTCTCGTGACCCAAATATTGGCTTCTCACATGTAATTGATTTCACAGGCAGCTTACTGTGTGTTCTTGGCACCTTGTTGCATCCTAAAAACATGGTCTATCACTTGGTATATTTTGTTATTGTAATCACAGAAGAAAACTGTACAGGAACAAGAATGTTTTCTAGACATAGAGGACAGCAATATTTCATACATTTAAGCATTAGATTTTACGTTCACATTCAATAACAACAAAGCACTTTTCTGGAACAATATGTGTTTTTTGTACCCCTGCCCATATGGATACATTGCAGTGGCGGATCCAGGATCTTTTGAAGGGGGGGTCAGAAACTTTGAAAAGTTTTTCTGGCATGAAAATATAAATTGTACCCCCTCCCCCCCTCAAAAGTTGCAAAAGTTGAAGGGGGGGTCCAACCATAAATTTTCCTAATTTTACTCTTGTTTTGCTCGATTTTTGCCTATTTTGGCCTAGAATTTTTATATTTTCAGATCTGGAGCCCTCTGGATCCACCTATGCATTGAACACAGCATCCAACACGTTATTAATGTTGCTTGTGCCTTACTGGTCATTTTGATATGCAATTTGCTAAACCTTTTGAAATTTCAAAATTTTCCGACTCCCCCACCTCTCACTTTCGCAAAAAAATCAGCTTTAATGTTTAAGAAAAAAATGGCACCAAAACTTTTTGGATTTCTGGATGTTTGGAGATAAAAAAATGTTTGGTGCCAGTAATTTACAGAGAAAAAATACTCATACATTAAATGCTACATAACTGTCTGCACTATTTTGTTACAGTGTCCTAAAAAGGTGGAATTTTACCCACTCGACCCTTGGGTTGAAAAGCAGCGCTGCACATCGGCACTACGCCACTCTGCTCCAGCAAAACACTGCTCCTGTCCCAGATACATCACTAAACCGGGGCAGGTAAATTTGTGTTTCAGGTTTATATGATGCCTGAGGCTCCATCTCCCTCCGCCTGATTCCGGTCTGTTTTAGTACCAGGGCCTCGGACTGATAGTACATCTCACCATCTGTCTGTCTGTCTGTCTGTCTGTATCTCTCTATCTCTCTCTCTCACACACACACACTCTCTCTCTCTCTCTCTCGCGCGGGGCTGCTTTGCGGAGTCCTGCAGCCGTGCCGGGGCAGCCGTCCTCCTTCAGAAGTGTGAGATGAAGGCGATTGATGAAGAGGAGAATGCTGGCAGGTGCTGTAGCGCTCAGAGGGATGAAACAGAATGAGTGATGCGGTTCTGACAGGAGGCTGCCGCCGTGTGTTTGGTCTGAATCGCGATCCTGCCAAGGGGCGGCCAGGGGAACCCCGACATCTGCCCCCCCACCCTGCCCCCCCTCGCGTCGGCCACCTTCTGCAGAATTACATCCCTGTGCAGGTAACCACTGATACATGTCTTGTCCAATCAGGCCACACTCTGAAAGAAAAGCGCATTTCCTGAGCTGTGAGTGGACAGGCAGGATTCAGGGCTCATTTAGCACATCAGCTTCAGATCCATTACAGGAACTCGAGCGGATCAGTACGGGCCCTGATTCAGCGACCTCCAGGTGCAGTCATGTGACTGTGTGTGTGATGACCTCACGAGGAGTCAGGTCGGGGGACTACAATACCAAAGAACACACACACACACACACACATACACACACACACATGCACACATACATACGCAAAGACCCACACATACACACACAAACACACACACACACACACACACACACTCACACACCCACACACCCACAGACACACCCACACACAAACAAACCCACACACATACACACACACACATGCACACATACACCCGCGCACACACACATACACACACACACACATGCACACATACACACGCACACACAAACATACACACACAAACACACACACACGCACACACACACACACACATACACACACACACACACACAAACACACACACACACACACGCGCACACACACACACACACACACACACGTTAGTCAGAACATTCATTCATATAGGTATAGTCTCCTCAATCCAGGGGTTTTAAAATGCTGCCATAATCCGCTTGTTTGCTGTGGTACAGATTTCTCAGCTCTCTAACTGCCGGCTGTAAGGAACAATTAGTTTACATTTACCGCGTACAGCACAAGCATCAACCATTTTATTCTAACATTTAAGAACTATGGAACCATGGAAGTTCCTCCTAGCACCACTTGGCATGAAAATTTGTTTTTTTTTCCTGTAAGTTTTGTGAGTTGATCACACTTAAAACTAATTTTTACATCAATAATAAAAAGCTGCTCCTGTTAGTGGCACAGAAAACATGGCGACGCTGACATCAAAGGTATTCCAGAGATGTGCATGAAATCTATCATCATCTGAATAAATTTTCACACACACAAATGGGCATGAAGTCTATCATCATTTGAGTAATTGTTCATAAGCACAGAGAACCCTTGCGAATGTTCTTTTCAAGCTAAGAGGACTCACGAATTTCTGCAAAATGTCTCCAGTTCAAGCCTTTGGAGCGATAGATGCTAAATGTTAATGATTAATGTTAAATGTGCATGAATTAACAATGTCAGCAATATTAGTTGTCAGCACGTCGAGGTTTGGATTTATTTACTCCTAACTGAAATGGACAAATTCTTTGAGTTTTTTTTTTTAATAGTTTAGATGGATTGGCATATTTGGTGATGAGCTGCGCTGTGATTGGCAGATGGAGTGAGGCTTTCAGAGCGGTGGGAGTCAAGGAAAACTTGATCGTCCCGGGGTCGAGAGAGGCGTGAAATTAGACCGCGTGCTCTCACAATGAACCACGGTGCGATTTTGCTAAAGGAGCCTCGGCCTGCTTAGAGGCCCATAATGCACCGAGAGAAGAGCCGTATCCGTCATATCCATGGTTACCCCCACCCCCCACCCCCAGCTCATTACGGCTCTGACTGACAGCCTGAGGAGGCTTTACAGGGCTTCTCTCGGGCGGAGAGCAGTGTGCCGTCGATCCTGTTCAAAGGTGAGCCCCGCTCGAGCGGCAGAATTAAACAGCGCTTCTGAATTTTTAAATGGCTTTCTTTTGACACGGAAAATGACAAGTGCGGAGGAGAGAGGCAGAGAGAGGGAGGGGTAAATATAGAGACTGGGAGAGAGAAAACTCAAACACTTTGTATTGCAGGTGGATTTGAAAGTTTACCAACTGCAGGCGGATAAACATTAGCGTGTAGCAGTTTAGCATTCGCTCCGGTGACAGTGTGCAGCTTGGCTGCATTGAGCAGCGGATTTTGTCACTTTTGACAGGTGTGTACTTTAGGAACAAGCGGCAGCTGCGTTTGATCACTGCCGGAGAATCCCCCATCATGCAGCACTGCCTTTACCAGCCGTGTATAATGTCTGCTGCCAGGGTAAAGACAGGACTAAAAGTGTGTGCTCTTTCACGCAGGTAAAATAACTGATAGCGCGACGCAGCGTGTTGGAAATGATCAGAAGGAATCATATTTTATTTATTTCAAAAACAGCCGGGGCTGAGTTCACAATGAAGAAGAAAAGACGGTAAACTCCAATCGCATCCTGACTGCTCCCATATTCTGGGGAAAACTGAGATCCCACATAAAGCCTGAACTCATCATGACGTCTGTATAATAGAGTATACACACAGGGATACACACAGTCACACACACACACACACACACACACACACAAGCCCTCACACATGCACCAGGAAACAAATACATACATATTCACAAATGTACACGCAGTCAAACACACACAAACTCATGAATTAAAAGATAAACACTGAGGTGCAATAGAGTTCACACAGGATTACACTCAAACATACACTCAAACAAGCACAATCACACACACAAGCAAACACAGACATGCGCAAAAATAGAAACACAAAACACACACACACACACAAACATTTTCACAAGCCCAAACACACACAAAAATCATATCATAGAGACAAAAATAGTCAAATTAAAGCACCTGAGTGTGTCTGTGCTGTATTGACTGTGAAGCTGAGTGTGTCTGTGCTGTAATGACTGTGCAGCTGAGTGTGTCTGTGCTGTAGTGACTGTGCAGCTAGGTGAATCTGTGCTGTAGTGTCTGTGCAGCTGAGTGCATCTGTGCTGTAGTGACTGTGCAGCTGAGTGCATCTGTGCTGTAGTGACTGTGCACCTGAGTGTGTCTGTCCTGTAGTGACTGTGCACCTGAGTGTGTCTGTGCTGTAGTGACTGTGCAGTTGAGTGTGTCTGTGTTGTAATGACTGTGTAGATTAGTTTGTCTGTGCTGTAGTGGCTGTGCACCTGATTCTGTCTGTGCTATAGTGACTGCGCACCTGAGTGTGTCTGGCCTGTAGTGGATGTGCAGCTGAGTGTGTCTGTGCAGTAGTGACTATGCAGCTGAGTGTGTCTGTGCAGTAGTGACTGTGCAGATGAGTTTGTCTGTGTTGTAGTGACTGTGCAGGTGAGTGTGTCTGTGCAGTAGTGAATGTGCACCTGAGTGTGTCTGTGCTGTAGTGACTGCGCAGCTGAGTGTGTCTGTGCTGTAGTGACTGTGCAGATGAGTTTGTCTGTGTTGTAGTGACTGTGCAGGTGGGTGTGTCTGTGCAGTAGTGAATGTACACCTGAGTGTGTCTGTGCTGTAGTGACTGCGCAGCTGAGTGTGTCTGTGCTGTAGTGACTGCGCCAGCTGAGTGCATCTGTGCTGTAGTGACTGTGCAGGTGAGTGTGTCTGTGCTGTAGTGACTGTGCACCTGAGTGTATCTGTGCGGCAGTGACTGTGCAGCTGAGTGCGTCTGTGCTGTAGTGACTGTGCAGGTGAGTGTGTCTGTGCTGTAGTGACTGTGAAGCTGAGTGTGTCTGTGCTGTAGTGACTGTGCAGCTGAGCATGTCTGTGTTGTAGTGACTGTGAAGCTGAGTGTGTCTGTGCTGTAGTGACTGTGCAGGTGAGTGTGTCTGTGCTGTAGTGACTGTGCAGCAAGTACGTCTGTGCTGTAGTGACTGTGCAGCTGAGTGCATCTGTTCTGTAGTGACTGTGCAGGTGAGTGTGTTTGTGCTATAGTGACTGTGCAGCTGAGTGCGTCTCTGCAGTAGTGACTGCGCAGGTGAGTGTGTCTGTGCTGTAGTAACTGCAGCTGAGTGCGTCTGTGCTGTGGTGACTGTGCAGCTGAGTGCTTCTGTGCTGTAGTGACTGTGCAGGTGAGTGTGTCTGTGCTGTAGTGACTGTGAAACTGAGTTTGCCTGTGCTGTTGTGACTGTGTAGCTGAGTGTATCCGTGCTGTTGTGACTGTGCAGGTGAGTGTGTCTGTGCTGTAATGACTGTGCAGCAAGTGCGTCTTTGCTGTAGTGACAGTGCAGCTGAGTGTGTCTGTGCTGTAGTGACTGTGCAGGTGAGTGTGTCTGTGCTGTAGTGACTGTGTAGCTGAGTGTGTCTGTGCTGTAGTGACTGTGCAGATGAGTTTGTCTGTGTTGTAGTGACTTTGAAGCTCAGTGTGTCTGTGCTGTAGTGACTGTGCAGATGAGTGTGTCTGTGTTGTAGTGACTGTGAAGCTGAGTGCGTCTGTGCTGTAGTGACTGTGCAGGTGAGAGTGTTTGTGCTATCGTGACTGTGCAGCTGAGTGCGTCTGTGCAGTACTGACTGTGCAGGTGAGTGTGTCTGTGCTGTAGTGACTGTGCAGCTGAGTGCGTCTGTGCTGTAGTGACTGTGAAGCTGAGTGTGTCTGTGCTGTAGTGACTGTGCAGGTGAGTGTGTCTGTGCCTTAATGACTGTGCAGCAAGTGCGTCTGTGCTGTAGTGACTGTGCAGCTGAGAGTGTCTGTGCTGTAGTGACTGTGCAGCTGAGTGCGGCTGTGCTGTAGTGACTGTGCAGGTGAGTGTGTCTGTTCTGTAGTGACTGTGAAGCTGAGTGTGTCTGTGCTGTAGTGACTGTGCAGATGAGTGTGTCTGTGTTGTAGTGACTGTGAAGCTGAGTGTGTCTGTGCTGTATTGACTGTGCAGATGAGTGTGTCTGTGCTATAGTGACTGTGCAGCTGAGTGCGTCTGTGCAGTAGTGACTGTGCAGATGAGTGTGTCTGCTGTAGGGACTGTGCTGCTGAGTGCGTCTGTGCTGTGGTGACTGTGCAGCTGAGTGCGTTTGTGCTGTAGTGACTGTGCAGGTGAGTGTGTCTGTGCTGTAGTGACTGTGCAGCTGAGTGCGTCTGTGCTGTAATGACTGTGCAGGTGAGTGTGTCTGTGCTGTAGTGACTGTGAAGCTGAGTGTGTCTGTGCTGTAGGGACTGTGCAGATGAGTGTGTCTGTGTTGTAGTGACTGTGAAGCTGAGTGTATCTGTGCTGTAGTTACTGTGCAGCTGAGTTTGTCTGTGCTGTAGTGACTGTGCACCTGAGTGTGTCTGTGCTGTAGTGACTGTGAAGCTGAGTGTGTTTGTGCTGTAGTGACTGTGCTGGTGAGTGCCTTTGTTCTGTAGTGACTGTGAAGCTGAGTGTGTCTTTGCTGTAGTGACTGTGAAACTGAGTGCATCTGTGCTGTAGTGACTGTGAACCTGAGTATGTCTGTGCTTTAGCGACTGCGCAGCTGAGCATGTCTGAGTTGTAGTGACTGTGCAGCTGAGTGTATCTGTATTGTAGTGACTGTGCAGATGAGTGTGTCTGTGCTGTGCTGACTGTGAAGCTGAGTGTGTCTGTGCTGTCGTTTCTGTGCAGCTGAGTGAGTCTGTGCTGTACTGACTGTGAAGCTGAGTGCATCTATGCTGTAGTGACTGTGCACCTGAGTGTGTTTGTGCTGTAGTGACTGTGCAGCTGAGTGCGTCTGTGCTGTAGTGACTGTGAAGCTGAGTATGTCTGTGCTGTAGTGACTGTGCACCTGAGTGTGTCTGTGCTGTAGTGACTGTGAAGCTGAGTATGTCTGTGCTGTAGTGACTGTGCATCTGAGTGTGTCTGTGTTGTAGTGACTGTGCAGATGAGTGTGTCTGTGCTGTTGTGACTGTGCACCTGAGTGTGTCTGTGCTGTAGTGACTGTGCATCTGAGTGTGTCAGTGCTGTAGTGACTGTGCACCTGAGTGTGTCTGTGCTGTAGTGACTGTGCATCTGAGTGTGTCAGTGCTGTAGTGACTGTGCAGATGAGTGTCTCTGTGCTGTAGTGACTGTGCATGGCTGGGGGTGTGGCAGGGTCAGAGGTTGCCAGGTTTGCCGTGATAATAAGCAGCACCAGGACTCCCAGGGTCTGTCAGGTGGAGTGATCTGCTTCTGCCCAACCATTCAGTCCGTCTCACCGAGAATAGCACTTCCTGAGGTTCTAGGGTTTGTTGATTGGCTGGGATTAGCGGTGGGATTTGTTTGAAAAGCCCAGGACGTGGCCCGCTAACTGTGCTAACTATAAGCCATAAGCGTTTCTTTATCTAGATGGGCCTCTTTGACTGCCCCGGCTTCTCTGCGGATTACCGAAATCACGGGTGAAAAATATTCAACCCCAACTCTGCTTAGAAGGGCTGAGATAATGTCATCACATGTTGTTCTGTATTTTATGAGACCGAAGACACTAGTTCAGAGAGCAGTTTTTATTGTGTGCGGAGTTTAAGCATGCAAGGAGTTTATGTACACGTTTGGAACGTAAATCATTGCAGTTAAGTGAGGAGCTGGCAATGTAAAGAATTTTAGTTCAGAACAGATTTTAAGCGCATGAGGAGTTCTATGTGCACATGTGAAATGTAAATTTGGGGCTATTGTTTGGGGCTCACCTGCGCACCGTGGGCCGAGCCGGGCCGGCCTCGCTCCTCTCCCTCTCTCCGTAGGAATCCCATTCTGTTTGAAGTTTCTGATCTGGGTTCGGACTGAAACAGTCTGACTTGCTTCACCTGCAAGATCAATAAAGATCTGTTCAAAGCCAGATTGCCTTCATAGAGCCGCAGAGTTTTATTAATTTATAGAAACTTCTTGAAACTTTGTCTAAAGGGAGTCCAAAAACTTTGCGCAAAAAAGGAATACAGGGGAATTCTTAATGCACGTTATAAATTTCCAAGAAGCCAATTCAAGTTTCAGGTGCTTGATACAAATATTCTGCTAAATTTATGGGCTAAAAGATGATATTTACATTTAAAATGCAGGTTCCGTAGACATTCATGCATCTGATTATACTACATTATCAGTAAAGATTGAACTGAACTCAAAGTTTTAGAACTCTTCAGAGCGCGGAGAATTACATTTTCTTTGGAGTCATAAAAATTCTTAGATGTTTTATAATTGATTCATTTTCTGAGTGTATAAGTGTATTTGTATCAAAGGCATATGGAGCATGAAGCATTCATACGTGTCTCGCAGGTGTTTTCTCAGGCACCGGTCCCTGATGCTTCTCTGGCTGCACTGAGGTTATTTATTCTTCAGCCTTTCAAGGGTTATCAGCCAAACTGCCTTTTCTACTTCCTCAATGTAAAAAATACATGGTGTTCAAACCGAACCTTCCTAGAAATGTGTGTGTGTGTGTGTGTGTGCGTGCGTGTGTGTGTGTGAGTGCGTGTGTGTGTGTGAGTGTGAGTGTGTGAGTGCGTGTGAGTGTGTGAGTGTGAGTGCGTGTGTGTGTGTGAGTGCGTGTGTGTGTGTGTGTGAGTGTGAGTGCGTGTGTGTGTGTGAGTGCGTGTGTGTGTGTGTGAGTGCGTGTGTGTGTGTGAGTGCGTGCATGTGCATGCGTGTGTGCGTGCGTGTGTGTGTGTGTGTGTGTGTGTGTGTGCGCGCGTGCGTGTGTGTGCGTACGTGCGTGTGTGTGCGTGCGCGCGCGTGTGTGAGTGCGTGCGTGTGTGTGTGCGTGCGTGTGCGTGAGTGCGTGCATGTGCGTGCGTGTGTGTGTGTGTGTGTGTGTGTGTGTGTGTGTGTGTGTGCGTTCGGGGGTGCGTGCGTGTGTGTGCGTGCGTGCGTGCGTGTGTGTGTGCGTGCGTGCGTGCATGTGCGTGCGTGTGTGTGTGTGTGTGTGTGTGTGTGTGTGTGTGTGTTGTGTTCCGGGGTTCTGGCCTTTGGCCAGAGCAGTATTCATGGTTTTAACAGTTTCATGTTCAAGATTTCATAGTTCATAGTTTCATAGTTTCATGTTCATAGTCATAGTTTTAACAGTTTCTTGTTTCAGGATTTTACATTCCATGTCCATGTTTTTGTTTTTGCCAGGTCTGCCATGCCACTCCACCGCTTGTCTGCGTTCCGCCCCGTGCCTTTGTTGCTGCACATTTCTGAGCTCTGGTTGGCTTTGTGGTTTCTCCCTTCCTTCTGTGCTGTGCTGGATTCAGGGCTCTCTAAGCTTAATTGGCAATTAACTGTTTTTAAGTTACTAACATTTACTAACACTCACTGGGTTGGTGTAATTCTTAGATAGGCACATTACTAATATTACTAATTTAGACAGGGAGTTTATTGTCATGATTCCTGCTTTGCTATTTCAAGATCTTGCTGTGCTTTTCTGTTCTTAACATTCATGCTTGCTTCCAAACTGCATACTTAATTGGTACTTAAGCTGAGCACGCTCATTCTCTTAATGAGCAGGTCATGTCATCCAATCTCTGTCCATGTCTTGATCTTGCCATGCCTCTTGTTTCTGCTTCTCCAGGTGTTGCCCCTCATGTGTCCTTGATTATCAAGCCTTTATCTGGATGCGGTGGAAGTTGGCTGGCAGACAGTGTCTCGTTGCATGTGCAAGTGTAGCCAAGTTCTTGTTGTCAAGTCCCCTAGCATTTCTAGTTTCAAGTCTCGTCCTAGCCTCTTGTTTTGTGTATATATATTTAGTCTTGTTATTTATTTTTCTTGATCTTCTCGCCTGGAGTTTCCAGTGCCTTTTGTTTTTTGCCATTTTGCATTTTTGTTTATAGCTCTGTGTAGCTTACCTCAGTTTGTTTTTTGCAACCCTTTGGGCCAAGTTTTTTGTTGGCCCTCGTGCCTGTTTTGTTTTGTTAATAATAAAATCCTCATTCCCTTTTCCCGCATCTCGTGTCAACTGATTCCATATCAGTGTGTGTGTGTGCGTGTAGAGTTTTAACTTGCACTTGCAGATGTAGCGACGAACTGTAGTTACTGACAGTAGTTTTCTGAAGTGTTCCTGAGCCCATGTGGTGATGTCCTTTACACACTGATGTCGGTTTTTGATGCAGTACCGCCTGAGGGATCGAAGGTCACGGACATTCAATGTTGGTTTTCTGCCTTGTTGCTTACGTGCAGTGATTTCTCCAGATTCTCTGAACCTTTTGACGATATTACGGATCGTAGATGATGAAATCCCTAAATTTCTTGCAATAGCTCGTTGAGGAATGTTGTTTTTAAACTGTTCGACAATCAGCTCACGCATTTGTTCACTAAGTGGTGACCCTCGCCCCATCCTTGTTTGTGAATGACTGAGCATTTCAGGGAAGCTGCTTTTTTTACCCAATCATGGCACCCACCTGTTCCCAATTAGCCCGTTCACCTGTGGGATGTTCCAAATAAGTGTTTAATGAGCATTCCTCAACTCTCTGTCTTTTTTGCCACTTGTGCCAGCTTTTTTGAAACATGTTGCAGGCATCAAATTCCAAATGAGCTAATATTTGCAAAATATTTAAAAGTTTACCTGTTCGAACATTAAGTAACTTGTCTTTGCAGTGTATTCCATTGAATATAGGTTGAAAAGGATTTGCAAATCATTGTATTCTGTTTTTATTTACAATTTACACAACGTGCCAACTTCACTGGTTTTGGGTTTTGTAATAGCAGGTGTTGGTAAAATCAGGTGTTGGTAATAGCACGTTATGGTAATATCAGTTGATGGTAATAGCAGGTGTTGGTAATAGAAGGTGATTCTAATATCAGGTGTTGGTAATAGCAGGTGATGGTAATATCAGTTGATGGTTATAGCAGGTGTTAGCAATAGCAGGTGTTGGTAATACCAGGTGATGGTAATATCAGGTGTTCGTAATAGCGGGTTTTGATAATGTCAGTTGTTGGTAATAACAGGTGTTGCTAATAGCAAGCGATGGTCATATCAGGTGCTGGTAATAGCAGGTAATAATAATAACATCTGATGGCAATAGCTGGTGTTGCTAATAGCAGGTGTTAATAGCAGCTGTTTGTAATAGTGGGTATTGATAATATCAGTTGTTGGCAATAACAGGTGATGGTAATAGCAGGTGATGGTTATATCTGGTGATGGCAATAGCAGGTGATAGTAATGGCAGGTGTTGGCAATATCAGGTGATGGTAATATTAGGTGTTCGTAATAGCAGGTGATGGTAATAGCAGGTGTTGGTAATAGCAGGTGATGGTAATAGCATGTCATGGTAATAGTAGGTGATGGTAATAGCAGGTGTTGGTGATAGCAGGTGATGGTAATAGCAGGTGTTGGTAATAGCAGGTGTTGGTAATAGCAGGTGTTGGTAATAGCAGGTGTTGGTAATAGCAGGTGATGGTAATAGCAGATGTTGGTAATAGCAGGTGTTGTTAATAGCAGGTGATGGTAATAGCAGGTGTTGGTAATAGCAGGTGATAGTTATAGCAGGTGTTGGTAATAGCAGATTTTGGTAATAGCAGTTGTTGGTATTTCTTCTCATTTGGTTGGATGACAACCATTCATTTGGACGTGCAGTCGGTACATTTCAATCATCCTGATTGCATTTTTTTTAAAGATTATTTATATCTTTATGTTTGGTTTAATTTAAACTATTTGAACAATCCTAAAATGCAGGTTAGTTTTTCTTGAAGTGGCAAAAAAAAAAAAAAACACCTGTGCAGAACTTCCAGAGCAGCTTACCTTTTGTAATGGTACTTATGAGTCAACCATCTTACCAAACTGAGACTATCATAGAGTCGCCCTTAGATCACATCAAGATAAAAGATGTGTCTTTCATAACCAAGGCATTATTCTGATAATTAGTAATATTATTCATAAGTCAAGCTACGGTCATAGCTCAATTAGGCTATTTAATCGGACTACTGCCTTTGTCCAAGTATAGGTACATGCACAGGATGAAATTAAATTTTTTGACTGAAGCTAGGATAGGTGGCAATATTCCCCCTTTCAGCTTGTTCATCTGGGATATATTCCTGGTTGACCTATTACATCAAAGACAAAACATTTGACAAACAAGTTAGCTAGTGGCAAACTAGTAGCATGTCGAGTGCATCCACTTTATAAAGTCGAGTGGTAAGAACATGGATGATTTTAGGCTCTGTACGTTTAATACGCTATAACATACGCTATGCTTTTCATACAATGGAGATTCAGGCTATCCCGGTGATTATGGCATAAGCTGAAACCAGGCGGTCATGCCGCAATGCTCTACTTTGTGCCCTTTCTACTACCGCAGAGTGCATTTCCTAAAAGCCTAACTGCTAGCAACTAAAATGGTTTATAGTATATATATATTTATATATATAGTATCCGGTTCCAACTCTGTAAGTTAGCATCTGTGCTTTCGAGAAACACACCTGTGGGCTTCCCGTGTATGTTGGATGCGAGTCAAGAGTAAAGACTAGTGGGAGAGAGTCGTTTTTCCGATGGCAAGAGGAGGGAAAGTTTTCAGATGAGGCGCACAGTTTGGTGTTCATATGTTCACCAGACTTCCGGGTCAAAGCCCTGCATGAAGAATATGGAGCAGCTCAGAGCGCATAGTCCCGTTCGGTTCAATTCAAGCGCATACATGGAGGGATAATGCGACTATTAACCGCATTATCTGGCCATCAGTCGGACTATGAAAAATTCAATTTAGTACGATTTCAGTCTGACTAGCATGTTTACATGCATTTTAGAAGTCTGGTCATAGTCGGACTAACCCAATAATTAGATTTTTTCTAAGGTCACGTAAACGCACTGGCTGATCGAAAGGGATGTTCCGTGCACTCACATTTTGAAGTACTGGCTATGCCACTGGTGTGTGTATGTATGTCAGTCTATACATATATGCATATATACTGTATGTGTGTGTATGTGCGTGTGTGTGTGTGTGTGTGTGTGTGTTAGTATGTGTTTGTGTGTGTCTATTTGAGATTCTATGTTTGTACAAGTACGTGTGTGTGTATGTGTGTGTGTTTTATTTGTGTGTATGTGTCTCTGTGTGGCTGCATAACTCTCATGTATAACTGAGTAACACAATTGTATAACTCACATGAAAAACTCCCATGTTCAACTCAAATGAATGACTTACATGAGGACCTTTCATATATTGCCTGCGATTGTGTCTATTGTTCATTAGCCACAGGCTGTGTCCCTTCTTACTTCAAGCAGGCAATTTTTAAACCTATAGTTAAAAAACCAAATCTGGACCCATTAGTTTCAAAAAATTATCAGCCCACATCAAAATTACCACTGTTATCTAGAATACTAGAAAAAAACTGTGGTTAACCATCTCGCAAGTGTTTTAGAAAACTTAGAGCTATTTGATAAATTTCAGTCTGGATTTAGGAAACGGCATTCCACTGAAACTGCCCTGCAGAGAGTGATATTCGGTTGGCCTCTGACTCTAGATATTGTTCTGTACTCGTACTTCTCGATCTCAGCTGTGCCTTCGATACTGCAGATCATGACATCATGATTAAGAGGTTACATGACCTCGTCACCCCTTACCTGTGGTGTCCCTCAGGGGTCAGTATTGGGCCCCTTACTGTTCACATTGTATTTGCTGCCTGTGGGCCAGATTATTTGTAGTTTTAACACTGCTTATCATTTTTATGCTGATGATATACAGCTTCATTATTCTTTTAGTCCAAAAGAGATGCACAAGCTCTCAAAGCTTCTTGATTGCATATCAGCCATTAAACGTTGGGTGGCTGAGAATTTTCTACAATTAAATATGGATAAGACAGAGGTCTTAGTCATAGCACCAGATAAAATTGCTCCCGAGATAAATCAAACTTTGGGCCTCTATCATCACAAGTTCGCCCTAGTTTGAGAAACCTAGGGGTGACGTTTGATAAGTCCTTGTCTTTTGACACTCATATTAAATCTCTGACTAAAACCTGTTTCTTTCACCTGCGGAATGAAAGCAAACTGAGGACTGTTGTGTCTCAGGCAGAGTTAGAAATGCTCAATAATGCCTTCATTTCATCCCGTATTGATAACTGTAATGCACTGTTCTCTTCACTCAACAAATCTGTTCTCCACCGTTTACAATCCATTCAAAATGCTGCTGCTAGGCTTCTGACTGGGTCAAGCAGACACACCCATGTCACCCCTCTCCTCTATTCCCTACACTGGCTTCCTGTGATCTACAGGATTCAATTCAAAACACTCATTATAACATACAGAGCCCTACATGGTCAGTGACCTGCGTTTCTCTCTGAACTCATTCACTTTCACTCTGTTCCACACTCTCTTAGATCCAACAATCAAAACTTGTTAACGGTTCCCCGTACCCGCCTACAGACTTGTGGTGATAAAGCCTAAAGACTTGTGGTGATAGAGCTTATTCTGTGGCCGCGCCTAAGGTTTGGAATGATCGCCCCACTGAAATTAGATTTGTAGACAGTTTAGAAAGTTTCAATGGGAGATTGAAGACCTATCTTTTTATGTCTTCAATTGCTTTTTGAGTAGCTTGTGGTTTTTTAGCTTATATCGATGTATTTATTTATTGAATTGTGATGCTACCTTTTTTAAACTTATTTTTTATTTAACCTTTATTTAACCAGGAAAATTTCCCATTGAGTTACAATGACTCTTCCTCCAGGGAGTCCTGGCCAAGAGTTTCAAAAGGAAAAAAAAAAAAAGAACGTACAAAAGCACAAGACAATAGGCTCATATTAAAAACACATTGGTCTGGATAAAAACACAGTATTCACACACAAAATATACAGACTAGACAAAAAATAGAAATAAAACGGGAATATGTCTAAGTTATGAACAGTAGCAGTTTTCTGTAATGGTGTTTTCTACGGTGTTTTCTGGTGTTTAAATATGTTGAGAGATGGAAGTGACTCTGGATTTAATACATTTTGGAGCTCATTCCATGTATTAGGTGCATATGACGAAAAAGATGTTTTGCCAAGTTCTGTGCGTGTTTGTGGGATGGTTAGGAGAATTTTTCGTGCAGAACGTGTGGAGTAAACAGTTGAATGGTATGTTAGTAGATTTCTGATGTAAAGGGGAAGTTTACCCATTAATGCTTTTGCAATAAAGATTAAAAAATGATATTTCCTTCAGAGAGAGAGTGAAGTCCAATGTACCATTTGATATAAACTGCAATGATGAGTTCTGTTGGCCGCATTTGTTACAAATCGCAGAGCTGAGTGATACACAAGATTTATTTTTTTAACGAGGAAGAGAAAGCATGCAAATAAATCAAATCACCATAATCGATCACTGCTAAAAAAGTACTCTGTATTAATCTTTTCCTTGCTGTGAAACGGAAACATCACTTTAGACGAAAATAAAAACTTAATTTAGGTCTGAGCTTTTTTAACATACTCTCAATATGGATACCAAAAGAGAGTTTGTCATCCAGCCAGATACCTAGGTATTTGTAGGATTTTACAGTCTCTAATTGTGTACCATCTAGTGTCATTATTTTGCAGTCAGGAGGAGAACATAGACATGAGAAGACCATGCAGTTGGTTTTTTTGGCATTAAATACTAATTTTGATGTCACTAAAAAGCTCTGTAACTTGTTAAAGGCAGATTGTAAAGAGCTTGTTGCCTCTTGTAGCAATGTTGCAGAGGAGTAAAGAATTGTGTCATCTGCATAAAGATGAACTTTTGCTGGTTCTAAATCCATACCAAGGTTATTTATATAAATATAAAATAAAATAGGCCCCAGAACTGATCCTTGGGGAACACCCACTTCTACTGTAAGTGGGGTAGGATTATATTTATCTATGGACGCACATTGTGTTATACCAGTCAGATAATTTGAGAACCACTTTAACACTGTGCTTCTGGAACCTATGCTTTGAAATCTTTGTGAAAGAAAACTATGGTCAACAGTATCAAATGCTTTAGATAGATCAATGAATAATGGAGCACATGACTTTTTGTTATCTATGGCAGTAATAATGTCATTTGTAACAGGTAATGGTGCTATATCCTTGACTAAAGCCAGACTGTGTGGAGCTCAAAATACAATTATCAGTCAAAAGGGCTTGTAGTTGCTCATTTATAAAGGATTCAAATAATTTGGCCTTAACAGATCATTTTGAAATTGGGCGATAATTATCTAAAATGGAAAGATCACCTCCTTTTAACAGTGGGAGAACAACTGCTGATTTCCAAGGACTGGGAATAGATTCACTGCATAGACTAAGGTTAAAAATGGAGGAAATGGGCCCAGCTATGATGTCTGCTGCAGTTTTTAACAAAGAAAGGTTCAATCTGGTCTGAACCAGCAGATTTTTTTCAATCTAGGCTTAACAGCGCCTTGCACATTTCAGAAATGGATATCATCGAAAGATTGAAATTATTTGAGCGTGGGGGGGGTCAGCAAATATAGCCCCAGTGCTATCAGAAATACAGCTCTGTGTAAGTACTCCTGCTTTGATGAAATGTTTATTAAATACATCTACTATATTTTGTTTGCCCCTTACTTCACCTGGATCCATTTTCAAAACTTCAGGAATAGACAAAGGTGGAATATCACCTGAGGAAGATTTTAATAATTTCCAAAATTGTTTGGGGTCATTTAAGTTTTTATTTATCAGATTAAGGTAGTGCTCACTTTTTGTATTTTTTATTAGTATGGTACACTTTCTTCTTAAGATTCTATAGTCTAGCCAGTTTTTTTCAGTGTCAGTTCGTCTAGCTTTTGCTCAACCATGATTCCGTTCCCTAATAGCAGCTGCAATGGTATCATTAAACCAGGGGTTATCTCTACCTCTCAGTGTACTTTCGAGGAGGTGCATGTTTGTTAACAATTAATAAAAAAAAGTCTTTTTAAAAAAAATCCCAAGCCAACTCAACATCATCCATATCAGAGACACAGTTCAAATCACTATGGTATTTATCATGAACAAAAGCCTGCTCATTAAAACATTTATATTTTCTTCTAAAAATTAACCGTGGTTTAGTTTTAGAAATTTGCCATTTCGAACGCAGGCAACCATACAATGATCGCTGATATCATTACAAAACGTTCCAACAGCCGAGTATTTATATGGAGCATTAGTAAGAACAACATCAATCAAAGTTGACTAGTCCGTTTGTTTAGAGTTAAGTCGTGTGGGCGAGCGTATTAGTTGCGTTAGGTGTAACGCGTCACGTAAGTCTCTTAGAGCATGAGATGAGGACGTTGACAGCCAGTCCCAGTTCAGATCTCCGAGGACAATAAACTCGTTCGATAGTTTGTGCAGAAATTCTGACAGCAGGACAGTTTCCCCGGCTGAGGCCGACGGTGGGCGGTATCATCCGACCACAGTCAGCTCTGCACTGTTGGGGAGATTTAATTTGATTGCGCACAGTTCAAAGAGCTTCGGCTTTGTTATTGCTTCGACACAGCAACAATTCAACGATGATTTGACATAAATTGCCACACCCCCTCCTTTATTTATGCCATCAGCCCAGAAGAGACTGTATCCTTCAATATGAATCAGACTGTTTGTGATTTATGGTTTTAGCCACGTCTCTGACAGGACCATGACTTCGCATTCTGTCAGTTTAGCCCACAAACGAATAACGTCTATTTTAATTATCAGGCTGCGCACATTGACATGAATAAAACGCAAGCCGCCGGTATTCTTAAGATCATCTGGGTTAATTAACTCATTCAATTCTGGGCCTGGATTGGGATGAATGTTACCTGATAGAAACAGGATAGTCCATGCTGTCTTTGAGCGGACAGTGCAAGTTCCCCGTTCACGCCTGCCATTGAGTGCGGTGGTCTGGTACAGTCGCATCTCTGTCCACTGGAGCATTTCGTGCGAGTGCAAGGCCTTAGTAACACTGAGAGCAGTCCGCTGCTGCCCAGTAGAGTGATGGAAAGAAGTCGTCATCGGAGAACAGCATAGTACCAGGCCTTGAGAGAATAATCCAGGGATATGTGTCCGATTCGCCATTAAGTCCCGATATATCTATACCGAAGGCGAGCTCAGCACAAAAGCCAAAAGGTAGAGCAGGGCGACTGGCCACATGATTTTTGTTTGCAATTTGCCGGTTGATGGGGGAAATCAAGCAAACAATCAAACAAAAAACAATCGATTTCTGTGGGCCAACACGGAGCTGGTTATTAAAATAGTTAAAAGTTCTCGGGATCATCTGCAGACGTCCAGTCCTTTAAACTTAAAAACGCAGATGCAAACACAGAGACAAGCGTGGAAAAAAGACGCTTATTATGCCGCCATCTTGGGTCTGAATGCACTGTAGGACACCGTTGTGTCTAATGATCTGCTTTTGCTTTTATTCCTGATTGGCACTGTAAAGCACTTTGGATTTTATCTGTGAAAATTGTATATAAATCAGTCACATGTTTAACTTACATGAATAACTTTCATCTACAACCTTTATCTATAATTTACATGAGTAACTCTCTGTATAACTCACACAAATAACTTTGATGAATAACTCAAATGCATAAGTCACTCGAGTAACTGAAATAAATAACATCCATGAATAACTCAAATTTAATACTCACTTGAATAGCATATGTATAACTCACACAAATAACTGAAATGTGTAACTCACATGAAAAACCCTGTTATAACTCACATGAATAACTCTCATGAGAAACTCGTGTTTAACTCACATTTTAAAAAAAAATCATTCATACATCACATGAATAACTCTCATGTATAACTCAAACAAATAACTCACATAAATAACTCATTTCTTTCAGCTTTCTCTGCCCTCACTCCTTTAGAATAAGTAACACCAGATATTCAGGGTCAGAATCCACATGTTATTTTATCCTGGGATTCTTCAGCTTCTCACTCAGTTCCCTTTTGGAGGTGGACTTGTGTATTCCACCTGCCTACGAGACCCAGAATCCCTTGCTGCCGCGTTTCCCTCTGAAGAGAGCTCCCTGGTGTATGAGGAGGTGACCCCGGTGTCAGTGTGGTGATTTTTATTCTGCGAGTGGTGTGTTTTCAGAGAGCAGAGCGCATCGTTAGCTGTAGCGCAGAGGAACTGGCTGAGAGCCGTGAGCTGCTCCCAGTACCGTCTCATTTTACACCCGTTTCTGCTCAGCATGAGAATCACGACTCACTGTCTGCCTGTCGGCTCTATCTTCTGTTTTTTTACAGATTCACTCGCTTAAACGGACATAATAAAGTTACTGCACATTTCAGCTTTTGAGAAGTTTTGGATTTACATGGTACGCTTTTTGAAGCAGGTAAAATTCAGCAACGAAGGACAATTATTTGGCTCCATGAGACAACATTTGATTATTTCATAGCAGAATTAGTAAAGTAAATAAACCGGACGCGAAACAATTATTTTTTGCACGACTGACTACATTCAAAGTCAATGCAAAGACGTGAAAACAGTCCTCGCGTCTTTGCATCGACTTATAGGTTAATCTGTCGTGCAAAAAAAACGTTTATCGTCGGTGTGAAAGCAGATTTAGTTGACCTGGTAACCCATGATAAAAATGTTCCTACCTTGCTGATCCATGTAGCCTAATTCATTCTAGTTGAACACAAGAGCCCCACACTGAGTCGCAGAGAGGACAGGACATCTAATTCTACCGTAATAAGTGAACACCCAAACACAGCATCTCATCCTACTGACTTTTCTATGTCTTTGGAAATGAAATGATACGTTTTATCTTGACTGCCAGACTGAATAATATTTTTTTTCTATGATTGTCCAAACAGCAAAGCGTAAAACATCGAGATAATTTTCTCTTTAATGTTTTTACTGTGTCTATTATACAATGTATTGTAAATACGATTTTATTTTATTCTCTATATTATCTTCATTAAATTTCAGGAAACTATCCAGTCAGTTTAAAAGTTTTAACAGATTTTGTGCAGTTGATGCTCACATGCTCATACAGTAATACACACACACACACACACACACATGCGCACGTTCTGCAGCATGAGGTAAAAACATGGTTAAATGCCTGAAATGTGATAAAAATCACTGCGGCAGAACAGCGCATGTCAGACCTCAGAATGGACATTCATGCTCTTTTATCACCAGAAATCCTAAATAACTTTCTCTCAAGATTTGAGACAACTTTCAAAAAAAAAAAAAAATACACAGTTTGTCAGCATTACTGTTCAGTACAACTATGATGTGAAACCATGGAGGTGAAACCAGTCAAGTTTTCATCAGCGAACAATATTTTAAGGAGTTAAAAAGCATCTAAAAATTAGTTTAGTCAGAGTGGCTATCTTTCGAAAGACATTATTGTGCTTTTGAAGGTTTTCTTATTGCTTTTGAAGGTTATTGTTTTTTTTAACAATATACATTCATCTTAACTTCTAAGAGTATTTTACCTGGTTAAATAAAGGATAAATAAATATATTTTTTGTTAACTGCTAGAAAATGGTAATGCTTCTGTAGTGAAGATGTTGGTTGAAGCTTGCCAATGAACAAAATGTGTGCAATTGCAATGCGAGAAAGTTGTATTAGGCGTGTGTAATATCAAGCCTGTATGACATGGCTATATTTCACCAATTTTTAATAATTTACACACACACACACACACACACACACACACACGCACACACACACACTACTGTAAGCACCGCCCCTCCACACGCACACACCCCCCCACACACACACACTACTGTAAACACCCCTCCCACACACACAAAAACACACAGACTACTGTTAACACCCACCCCCCCCCCCCAGCTGATAAGACACGTCACAATACCATCATGTGACACTTCTGAGGAAGATGGGAGTTCCTGTCGAAACATGTCAAGGTATTAATGCAGAACTACGCTTTCTTGTCTGATATAAAAGAAGTCAAATTTT
>CM056576.1:143007972-143152972 GCA_029721435.1 Gymnothorax reevesii
CTACAGTAATTTGATGCTAAACCAGACTGCAGATTAAACATGGCAGTAATGTGGCAGTACCTGGTGTATATCGTGCTTTAGGGTTTGTCTGCCATCGTGTGAGATCCTCCTGTCTTTGTAAAACTTGAGCTCCTTAATGAGTGTGACTGAGGATAAAAGCTGTTTTAACAGCAGGTCAAATCCATAAATATCCCTGTGCTTCAGTTAGCTTTTCTCAAACCCCCAGAGCTCGGCATGTTAAATGAGAGCCAAACATAAGAAACTTTCTTTTAGTATGGCAATGGAGTGCAGTGAAACCTCATTTTAGAATCGCACTGCTCTGCAGTGAAACCTCATATTACTATTCCAGTGCTCTGCAGTGAAACCTCATTTTACTATTGCAGTAGTCTGCAGTGAAACTTTCTTTTAGTATTGCAGTGCTCTGCAGTGAATCCTCACATGTCTATAAATTTTTGTGATTCTTGTAGTTTTCAGCGTGAAATTTGTGGCACAATGAACGCACACCCTCGTAAGCACATATATTCCAACACACAGGCACAAATAAACATGTGCTCAACGACACACAAGCACACACACGGCATAAGCACCTGTGCTGAATTATATACACATGTACACAATAACTCATAAGCGCAAACACACACACAAACACACAGACATATGCATAAACACATTTATTCAAACATATGCACATCCATGCACACACACACACGCGCGCGCTCGTGTGTGCGCGCGCGCATGAGTACGTCTACTCGAACACACACACACACACGCACGCACACACGTACACATGCATGCACATAGACACACACACACACACGCACGCGCACACACAAACACACATACACATGCATGCACATAGACACACACACACGCACGCACGCACACACATATTCATGCATGCACATAGACACACACACACACACGCAGACACACACACACACACATATTCATGCATGCATATAGACACACACACACACGCACGCGCACACACAAACACACAGACACATGCATGCACATAGACACACACACGCACGCACGCACGCACACACAAATTCATGCATGCACATAGACACACACTCACACACACGCAGACACACACACACACACACACACATATTCATGCATGCGCATAGACACACACACACGCACGCGCACACATAAACACACATACACATGCATGCACATAGACACACACACACACACACATACACACACGCACGCACACACATACACACGCATGCACATAGACACACACACACCAACACACATACACATGCATGCACATAGACACACACACACACGCACGCACGCACACACATATTCATGCATGCACATAGACACACACACACACACACACACAGACACACACACACACACCCATATTCATGCATGCACATAGACACACCCACACACGCACACACAAACACACATACACATGAATGCACATAGACACACACACACGCACGCACACACACGCACGCGCACACACAAACACACATACACATGCATGCACATAGACACACACACACAAACACACATACACATGCATGCACATAGACACACACACACACACACACTGCCGGGGGGTAATGTGATCAGTGGTGGTTCCCGCCTCACACTGTTGTCAGGCTGTATTATGTGGTTGTGGTTGTGGGTTTGAATCATCGCAGGCGTCAGTTAAATCTGCCCAATCTGTAGCTGTGTGCCGTCCGCAGATGCCGGAGCCACAGGCGACGGCCGTTAGCAGGGCCCTTTACCGCCGCGTCCCGGCCTGTCACCCTGAATCTGCCTCAGCGCCCCACGCCCTGCCATGCGCCCCGAGTCAGGCGTGCAGCCGAATTACGCCTGGAGCACCGACGGGACGCTCCATCCAGGAGTTTTTGTTCAACACTTAGCAGCATTAGCACACTAGCGCACTTCAGTCAGCCACTGACTGCTGAAGGAAGGTGCTCCGCCACTGCTGTATACACTGCACTACCCATAATGCAGTCTGACAGACCTGCAATACCAGCCTGTGAGTTGAATTATAGACAAACACACACACACACACATATCCTCGTACTCAAATCTTACATAACAATGACTTCCATTCATTCTTCCTGTGTCTCTACAGCCTTTCCCTAATCTTAACAATATGCAATGTATGCCTAATCCAAACCCTTACCCTAACTTTAACCTATCCCTAATTCTAACCTTACCCCAAACCCTTACCCTAACCTTAACCTATCCCTAATTCAAACCTTACCCCAAACCCTTACCCTAACCTTAACTTATCCCTATTCTAACCTTACCCCTAATACACCATAATACTAATAATTCACAGTAAGCCTTTGTAGCTGTGAGGACCGGCCAAAATGTCCTCACTTCCCAAAAACACTTCACTTTGTTGGTTGAAAACTCACGCCGGTCCACTATTAAAAATAAATATTCTGATTTATTTATTGTCAGGTTGAGGAACATCAAGGATTATGGTTATGAGGTTAATCCAACTTGTCTGACAAACAGCTCCTTCCACGTCTGCGGACGGAGAATAAATAAAAATATAAATAAATTTTTTTTCAATACCGGGGCAATCAATGATCGGCGGAACCGGCAAAAAAAAATTTTTTTTTGGTTTTTCGAATTGAGTTGTCAGCGGACCCGAAAAACAAGTAATTCAAAAAGTCTGGCCTGACACAGTTGCACACAGTCACACACAGTCGCTCATTTGTTATGGCCCCAATTTGTTATTACAATCTACAACACAACAGCAACAGCAACAGCAAGGGATGACAGACACAGTTTTAAAAAATCAAACACATTTAATTATCAAAGACAATAACAACTAACTAACCTAAAGACCAAGATTGAATTATGTACAAAACATAAATATTTACAATCCCTTTTCGTGGGGGTGGCTTGGTGATGTCCTGGATGATGAAAATGCTCAAACACAGGCAAAGAAATCCACAAAGGAAACGTCACAGGTCTTGAACAGAATGGCAGGTCTGGTCACATGTATCCTTCTTCTTGCAATTTCTCCTACTACTTTACTGTCTCAGTTCTTTTCGTTATATACTCTTTTGCAGACCCCACCCACATTTAGACCTTTTTTTTTAATTTTTAGAGACTTGCCCCAGACATGTCCAGGACATGTCTAAACATAATCCCAGTCTGAGCTTAAATAAATAAAGTAAATACTGCCATCCAGTGGCCTATATTCACATTACACCTCCATTCCAAAAGGGAAAAATTTTGACTCATAAAGGCAAAATTTTTCTTTTCAATACAAAATGGTTAAGTGGACACTTGTCTATATATACATATCATACAATATTCAAATAAACACATGATATATATATACATATTCAAACACGGGATAAGCAATCAGCAATTACATTGTCTGTACCCTTCACATGCTTAATTTCCAAGTCAAACTCCTGTAAGATCAAACTCCAATTCAACAATCTCCGATTCTTGTTTTTCATCTTACTCAAAAACATTAACGGATTGTGGTCAGTGTACACAATCATTGGCTTTTCCCCTGTACAAACATAAACTTCAAAGTGTTGTAAAGAAAGGACGAGAGCCAACAGTTCCTTCTCTATTGTGGGATAGTTCCTTTGGTGGCGATTGAACTTCCTGGAGAAGTATGCCACGAGATGCTCAATGTCATCAGAGTCACTTCTCTGTAGGAGCACAGATCCACAAGCTTGGTCGCTAGCATCGACCGCGATGGAGAACGGTTTGTTGAAGTCAGGAGATTTGAGCACGGGGAAGTGACACAGTAGAGACTTCAGGCAATCGAAGGCTCTCTGGCATGCATCATCCCAAGTGAACTTTACGCCTTTCTTCAGTTGGTTAGTTAGACTGAGAGCAATCTCAGCAAAGTTCTTGCAGAACTTGCGGTAGTACCCGATCATTCCAAGGAAGCGACGCAAAGCTTTTTTGTTGTCAGGAACTGGAAAGTCCATGATGGCTTGGACTTTAGCATTTATGGGTGCCACCTTACCCTGGCCTATGACGTAGCCACGATAGGTGACAGTAGCACAACCAAAGTCACTCTTGTTCAGGTTAACAGTCAGGTTAGCCTGGGTTAGGCGCTGGAACAACGTCTCTACATCTTTCAGATGTTCTTCCCAGGAGTCACTCCATGTGATCAGGTTGTCGATGTATGCACCCGTGTGTGGCAATCCGGCGATTGTAGACTGTATCATCCTTTGGAATGTGGCTGGGGCATTTTTCATGCCAAAGAGTAGGACTTCATACTGGTACAACCCAGATGGTGTGGCAAAAGCAGACATGCTCTTGGCCCTCTCAGTTAAAGGCACACACCAATGACCCTTCAATAAATCAATCTTAGTCAGAAACTTTGCTTGCCCTACTCTATCAATACAATCATCAATCCTAGGTATTGGAAACATATCAGTTCTAGTTACAGCATTGACTTTGCGATAATCGGTACAGAATCTAGTACTTCCATCAGGTTTTGGAACTAGCACACAGGGTGAACTCCAATCTGAGTGGGAGGGTCTGATAATATTATGTTCTAACATGTATTCAACCTCTTTCTCAGCAATCTTTCTCTTTTCGGGATTCATCCGGTACGGATGCTGTTTTATTGGTTTGGCATCACCAACATCTAGATCATGAGAGGCTATAGAAACTCTCTTTGGAACATCAGGAAACAGATCCTCATTTTTCTTGATCAACCTCTCAAACTGATCTCTCTGTGAGGGTTCTAAGTGCTGGAGTTTTACATCAAGATTTTGCAACACTTCAGAATTTGACAATTTACATGAAAGAACTTCAGCTTTAATTCTTGGTTCATCATCTTGAAACTCCCCCTCATCTTCACACGTTTTGGCCATAGGAGAATCTGAAGTGACAGCTGCAACCCTAGCATTTCTGTCATGAGAAGGCTTCAGCATGTTAATGTGACACAATTGTTTTGGTTTTCTCCTATCTGGAGTCTTCACAATGTAATTGAGATCATTGAGTTTTGTCAGAATTTCATAAGGACCATGAAATCTAGCCTGCAATGGATTGGACTGCAAGGGAAACAACACAAGAACCTTGTCTCCTGGTTTAAACTCACGGCTTCTAGCCTTATGATCATACCAAGTTTTCATTTTTCCCTGACTTGATTTCAAGTTCTCTTTGGCTAGGTCACAAGCTGCACGCAATCTTTCCTTGAACTTGCTAACATAGTCTAACAGACTGATGTGCGGCTCTTCCTCTTGCCATTGTTCACTCAATAATAGCAAAGGTCCTCTCACTTCATGACCAAACACTGGCTCAAATGGACTGAATCCAGTAGACTCCTGCACTGCTTCTCTAGCTGCAAACAACAGCAAATGAACCCCTTCATCCCAGTCTTTCTCATGGTCATAACAATAAGTCCTCATCATTGTCTTGAGAGTGGAATGAAACCGCTCTAAGGCACCCTGACTTTCTGGATGATAGGCACTAGAAATAATCTGCTTTGCACCTAGTTCATACACAACCTGCTGAAACAAACCAGAAGTGAAATTGCTACCTTGGTCTGACTGAATTTCCCTGGGAAGGCCAAACAACGTGAAGAACTTTATCAAAGCCTTTGAGATTGCAGTTGCCTTGATGTTACGTAGAGGTATAGCTTCGGGGAATCTGGTAGATGCACACATGATTGTCAACAAGTACTGATTTCCAGATCTAGTCTTGGGTAATGGACCAACACAATCAACAATGACCTTAGAGAATGGCTCCCCAAATGCTGGGATAGGCTGCAATGGAGCTACAGGTGGGTCTAACTGGTGTTTTCCAACTACCTGACAAGTGTGACAGGGTTTGCAAAAGTTGGAAACGTCTTTTCGAAGCCCAGGCCAAAAGAAGTGTTTCATGATCTTATCAACAGTCTTGTTAACACCAAGATGACCTCCTAAAGGTAAACTATGAGCCATTGTTAAGATCTCATTCCTGTAGACCTTCGGAACAACAATTTGCCTGACCACTGCCCAATCTGCATTGGCAGGGATATCAGGAGGGCGCCACTTCTGCATCAACACACCATCCTTGAGATAATACCCAACTGGAACTGCATCTATTTCTTTATCAGGAAGGGCTCTCCTTTTTGCAAAAATTTCAGGATCATTAGTTTGCTCCTCAATAAACCGCTTTCTGGACAGAGACAAGTCTCCAGACACATCAGAATTACCAGACCCATTCGGCTGGCTGAATAGAGAACTGATAAAAGTATCTGATAAGTCCTCAAACGGAGAAACCATAGTAGGCCAATCAGAGTCATGAGGCGAACCACCTGAGTCCTGACTATTCAATGTACTGGACGGCACCACATCATCTTCTTCTTTAGCCTTCTTGGCCATAGCACGAGTCACTGCGCAAGAAGGATACAGAGATGGGTCCTCATCCCCATCTTCAGTGCTCGGCTGTGAAGTAAGATGTACAGGGGGAACTACTTTGCCCCCAGCCAGGTCATTGCCTAGCAACAGAGAAACACCCTTTATAGGTAGACGTGACATAAGTCCCACCTTTACCTGTCCTGTAACTAAATCTGACTTCAAGAATATAGAGCGCAGGGGTACAGATACAGTCCTCCCTTCAATACCTTGTACAAGTATGATATCCCCTGAAGCGGTCTCAATACGTAACTCCAAGGAGTCCATCAACAAAAGTGACTGAGAAGCTCCGGTATCCCTTAGGATATATATGGGGACAGGAGTAGTATGCTCATTCAGAGCCACAAATCCCTCTGACACAAATGGAAGAAATTCCTCCCTCACAAAGTCAGCTGTATCAGGCTTTTTAGCCCCACAAGAAGCAGGCAATTTAGCAGATTGGTTATCTACTACAGGGGTTTCTAACCTTGTTTTCACAAAGGCATTTGGTTTGGTATCCTTCTCTTTTTCTTTCTTAGCTTTAAGGATCCAACAGTTAGTTGTAACATGACCAGATTTCTTGCAATAACTGCAAACTAGACCACTTTTGTCACTGTCAGCTTTCACACTTTGATTAGACCTGTGACTGGATTTCTGAGCACCATCACCAGATTTGTCTTTGTCTTTGGGTGAGGAATCTTGGGTATCACCATAACCCTTTTTCTGAAATTGGGACCATCTATTGTTACTGCTAGACTGAAATTTGGACTTATGTGTGAGAACATATTCATCTGCAAATTTGGCAGCTGATTGCAAATTCAGTGCTTGCTTCTCATTAAGGTAAGTCTTAAGATCATCCTTAACACAGTTCTTGAATTCTTCAACTAACACCATCTCTTTTAGTGAGTTGAAATCATCCTTGACCTCCATAGAAGTACACCAGCACTCAAAGCAAACCTTCTTCTCATTAGCAAATTCCACATAAGTCTGATTTTCAGATTTCTTCAGACCTCTGAATTTCTGTCGGCAAGCCTCTGGAACCAACTCATAAGCTCTCAAAATAACCTTTTTGACAACCTCATACTCAGAGGAATCATCTGCAGACAAAGCCGAATAGGCTTGTTGAGCTTTACCCTTGAGGACAGTTTGCAACATCAGAGCCCAGTGTTCCTTTGGCCACTGGCAACTCTTTGCTACCTTTTCAAAGCACTGGAAATAGTTGTCTACGTCCTTTTCAGAAAATGGAGGCACCAGTTTTACCTCCTGACTGGCACAAAATGTATTTTTAGTTTCAATTTTAATTTTTAGTTTCTCCATTTGGAGTCTTTCCTCTCTATCCAACTTCTCTAATTCAAAATCTCTCTGTCTCTGTCTCTCTCTTTCTGCTCTTTCCTCTTTCTCTCTCTCAAATTCTCTTTGTTTTTCTTTTTCCTCCCTTTCAATCTCTAGCATTTTTAATTTAAGTTCCATTTCTATATTTGGATTTTCCATTGGAAACTGTTCCAGATCTCCTGGTGCAAACACATTTTCATCAATGTAATATTCAACTATCTCTCTAGCCAGTCTTGCTTTTCGCATGGCTGGTTTTACCTCTGTCAGCTCCAAATGTCTGCATATTTCCAACAGTTCTGTCTTTTTAAAAGACTTCAAAACCCCTACGGTTGGTGATGCCAAGAAATCATCCATTGCTGTTGTCAATATAATTATATCGGAAAATTCACAAAAACAATTTTACAATCTGAAATGTTAGATTTTTAATAAATGACTCACAAAATGGTCTATCCCGGACCTTGAGCCCCCAATTTGTTATGGCCCCAATTTGTTATTACAATCTACAACACAACAGCAACAGCAAGGGATGACAGACACAGTTTTAAAAACTCAAACACATTTAATTATCAAAGACAATAACAACTAACTAACCTAAAGACCAAGATTGAATTATGTACAAAACATAAATATTTACAATCCCTTTTCGTGGGGGTGGCTTGGTGATGTCCTGGATGATGAAAATGCTCAAACACAGGCAAAGAAATCCACAAAGGAAACGTCACAGGTCTTGAACAGAATGGCAGGTCTGGTCACATGTATCCTTCTTCTTGCAATTTCTCCTACTACTTTACTGTCTCAATTCTTTTCCTTATATACTCTTTTGCAGACCCCACCCACATTTAGACCTTTTTTTTTTTATTTTTAGAGACTTGCCCCAGACATGTCCAGGACATGTCTAAACATAATCCCAGTCTGAGTTTAAATAAATAAAGTAAATACTGCCATCCAGTGGCCTATATTCACATTACACATGCAAATGCATAAACACTAAACACAGGCATACAACGCGCACAATAATGTTTATGAGGTGCGTGGCTTTGCAACATCAGTCCCGTACCCCTTTAATAGTCTTATTGCGATAATAGCACTTCCTACTTCTCGATCTCTCCTCTCCTGTACCATGCCCCTTGAGTCACTTCCTGTGTGGCATTATTGTCCTGCCTGGATCACTTTCTGTGTGGAGTTACTGAGCTGCCCAGGTCACTTCCTGCCTATCAGATTCTATTCCGTACACGAAGGCAAAGCCCGGCATGTCAGATGGTTTCTCTAACTTTTCCCATCCTAATGGAAATAATTTAGAGGTTTTGTGCCTCCAGAATATCGCCTGAGGACATATTTCAGCTGTAAAGAATGTTTAAACCACCCAGCCACTGTCTGCCCACGGAGTAACATTAATTAAGATCATTAACATACAACGAGCTTTCACTCTCCACTATCGCTCTCAGAAATGACCGCAGGCGAGTCGACGCTTCGAGCTGATTACATGTGAGCTTACCTCACCTGAAGAGACAAAGGAAGCTGTGCCAGTTCCACAACCTCCAGCACAATTCTGCAAACTCTCACACACACACACAAACACACACGCATGTATGTGCAAAATCTCACACACACAAACACACACGCATGCATGTGCAAACTCTCACACACACACATACAAACACACACGCATGCATGTGCAAACTCTCACACAAACACAAACACACACGCATGCATGTGCAAACTCTCACACACATGCATATATGAATGCACAAATTCACACATTCACGTGTGCGCACAGACACACAAACTCACACACACACACACTTTTGTGATAATTAGTGCATCTTCAAACGCACACATATGCACATCTGTTTTGTGTGAATGTGATGAACAGAGCTGGAAATTCTGCCATGTTTAAATCCCGCAAGAAACCTGAGGTACGTGCAAAGTCACACTGGTGCACAACGTTTTGTTACGGTTTCAGGGTTGAAAGTCCTGTTTCCTCCAACCGTTCTGCAATGGCGCTCAACAGCGTTTGAGGTATGTTTTCTCCTGTTTTGTGGGTGTGCCCGGGGTGTTATCCAATCAGCTACAACATGTTTATAAACCGCCCATCTTAAAACGGCAGGGGCACAATGAATTCAGAGGGTTGTATATAAATGCATCACTTGCAGCTTGTTATTCACCACGGTTGATGACATTAAACGACATGGTTGCGGTAAGTAGAAGTTTAAAAAGTTAAAAAATCAAACACGAATTTGACCTGATTTCATTAGGCTTTGAGAATCCTTCCAAGAGAACGCACTCTATGGCCCTCTCGGCTGCCATAGTTGCAACGCTTGCGTGACACAATGGGGTGTTCAGCGCTCTACTGTTGCTGTTTAAATATACGTTTTGCTATGTGCTGCTGACTTTGAACGCACCCCAGACTTCACAAATTATCTCCACCCCCTGCCTATAGAATGGTTCTAATTAGCCCCACCCCCTGCTTAAAGAATGGTTCTAATTAGCTCCACCTCCTGCCTAAAGAATGGTTCTAATTAGCTCCACCCCCTGCTTAAAGAATGGTTCTAATTAGCTCCACCCCCTGCTTAAAGAATGGTTCTAATTAGCCCCACCCCCTGCTAAAAGAATGGTTCTAATTAGCTCCACCTCCTGCCTAAAGAATGGTTCCAATTAGCTCCACCTCCTGCCTAAAGAATGGTTCTAATTAGCTCCACCCCCCGCTTAAAGAATGGTTCTAATTAGCCCCACCCCCTGCTTAAAGAATGGTTCTAATTAGCCCCACCCCCTGCTTAAAGAATGGTTCTAATTAGCTCCGCCCCCTGCTTAAAGAATGGTTCTAATTAGCTCCACCTCCTGCCTAAAGAATGGTTCTAATTAGCTCCACCCCCTGCTTAAAGAATGGTTCTAATTAGCTCCACCCCGTGTGTTTAGAATGGTTCTAATTAGCAAACTCAGATGGGTTGAATAGAACTGTGGGGCGGAATTTCACGCTCTGAATCTGAAATACCTCTTATAACATTATAGTTGGAAGCCCAGCTTTGAAATATCTGCAACACAAATACGTGTGTACAGTGGCGGTCCTACGGGAGGGGCAAAGACACGTCCCTTTTAGTCCTGGCTGGATCCGTATGCGATCTAACAGCGATGAAATCATTGGCTAAATTCGGTGCAGGAATAATTTGCTTATTAATTGGCCAATGCTTCGTGGATTGAACTGGTCCGTGTTCCAATGAAAAGCGGACTCTCACTCTTGGTATTTAGTGGGTTGATAAAAAAAAAAAAAAACAGTGGCACTCGGCACTAGGTTATAAAAAGCGTGCCGCTCAAGCAATTAGCGAGAGTCGACAGGTAGGCTATGCAATTTTGAATAACGTAGATTTAAATACAGCAAATACACGTCCAGATGAAAGATTGTCATCTTACCTAATCGGGGAGAAAAAGCAGCACCTGTTAAATGCGGAGCGCTGTCGGAATGAACCTTTTGTTAATCATGAAGATGACTGAGAACAGGTCAGGATTTTTTATTGTTTTCAACGGCTGTTTTGTGCACCCAATTCTCTGTTCCGCCACTGTACTGAATTTAACCCGCGATTTGATCGCTGTTAGATCGCATGTGGAGAGAAACCGTGTCTTCAGTTGCCACTTACAATAATTGGAAAAGACATCAATAAAGGAAATTGATTGAGAACTAGCCAGGACTAAAAGGGACATGTCTTCGCCCCTCCTGTAGGACCGCCACTGCGTGAGTAATATATTAGTGTGTTGTGTTATAAACAGTATGTGTTATATTTTCTTGTGTAAATTAATTTGATAAAGGTGCTTGTCAATTGAATGAGCTGAATGGAGTGCAAATAGCCATGCTAAGTGATAGAGGTTTTACATAACGACCTCAAAGATCAGTGACTAGTACCTTTTAGCCACGTTTCATTAATTATGTGATGCAACTAATGCGACTGCATCATCAGCACAGAACTGTAACGGTGCTGGACTGGCCTGGTCATTCACCTGACCTCAGTCCCACTGAGAATCTCTGGTCCATCATCAAGTCAAGTCTGCAGCAGAAGGGCTGCGCCGCAAAAGCCAAAGTCATCGATGCAGGTGCCCAGGTGTGGCCTCAGGACGAAGAAATCAAGGCAACTTACAAAAACCTGCTCAGCTCCATGGCAAAATGGGTGAAACAACTTATCAAGAACCTTGGAGGACACATCTCATACTGAGTGCTGAATGTAGATGCTATTAAAGTACAACCACAATTCCGAAATAGTTGGAACGAAGTGTTAATTGTGAATAAAATCCAAATGCAATGACTTCAAGTCAATATGTTCATTACAATTGAACATGCATAACATTTCAAATATTGAAACATTTTATATTTTTATTCACAAAATGAGATAATTTCACATTTTCAGGCTGCAACAGGTCTCAAAAAAGTTCAGACACAGGCAAAAACGGGCTGAAAAACCAATTAATATATAAGAGAATCAGCTGAAAGAACATTTAGCAGTAATTAAGTTCACTGGCATCAGGTGTGTTACATGATTGGCTATAAAAGGGATGCATTAGAGAGTCTGAGTCTCTCAGAAGTAAAGATGGCCAGAGGCTCTCCAACCTGTGATTGCTTGTGTAAAAAAGTTGTGGAATACTTTAAAAACAATGTTCCTCAATGTCTAATTTCAAAGGCTTTGAAGGTCTCATCATCGACAGAGTATAACGTCATCAAAAGATTCAGAGAAACTGAAAAAATCTCCGTGCGTAAGGGACAAGGCTGAAGACCTTTACCGGATGCCCGTGATCTTCGAGTCCTCAGATGCCACTGCATCACTCACCCGCATGATTCTGTCATTGACATTACTATTTGGGCCCAGGAATACTTCAAGAAACCACTGTCTATAAACACTGTCTGCTGTGCCATCCACAGATGCCACTTAAAACTCTATCATGCAAAAATGAAGTCATTGTTAAGCATGATCCAGAAGTGCTGCCGTGTTCTGTGGGCCAAGGCTCATTTAAACTGGACTGTAGCAAAGTGGCAAAGTGTCCTGTGGTCAGACGGGCCAAATTTGACATTCTTGTTGGAAATCACGGGCGTCGTGTTCTCCGGACTAAAGAGAGGAAAGACCACCCCTGCTGTTATCAGCGTTCAGTTCCAAAGCCAGCATTTCTGATGGTATGGGGATGCATTAGTGCATATGGTGTGGGACACTTGCATGTTTTAAAAAGCACCATGAATGCTGAAAGGTATATAAAGGTTTTAGAGCAAAATATGCTCCCCTCCAGACGACATCTATTCCAGGGAGGGCCTTGTGTATTTCAGCGGGACAATGCAAAACCACATACTGCAGAGCCGACTGGTTGAAGTAGCTTAGTACAGAGCTCACTGCGGCCAAACTTTCTCCAGTTCCCTCGTGCATTAAGTCCCACGGTCCTGGGGTGATTGAGTCATGCCCGTTGTTTACTGTGGTTTGAAGACTTTAACGGAGTGCAGGATGGTACTCGTGTTCGGTAAAGTCCTGTAATTACACCTCACAGAGTTCCTGAAGACCGTCGGGGCCGTCGCACACTGCTGATTGGTCAGTCTGCAGCTTGCGGGCCTGTGTGAGGCTTCCTCCGGGCAGCCAGAGCGCCTAATTGCCTCCTTCGCCTCACGGCCTCGATTCGGCCGATGCCCAGAGCGATGGGCGGTTTACACCTGTCATATTTAACTGCTTATGCCTGTTCATTGCTTTCCCACTCCGATGCACCAATAATGCGGCAGATTTACTGTTCAAATAGCCTTCAGCGAGACACATTTTCCCAACCAGCAATTACAGCAGCCTGTGCGATGTCACTGGGACAGATGTCACTTGTGTTTGGAATGAGTGATTCACGGTGTTCAGTGGACGCAGCACATTTGTATGTTTCTGAATGTTGACTTTGAGTTACTATTTTCAGTGTAAAAGTTGATTTGATTGCTCGGCCTTGGGTGAGTTAGCAGTGTTGATGGCACATTTGGATGTTGGTGTTAATCTTGCGTGAGAAACAGTTTAACAATCAGGGTAGAGAGAGCATTTGGATGTTTCTAAGTATGGATTGTATTCTTGTAACTTCATTTGTCAAACCATAGAAAGTATTTGATCACTGTCCTTTCCTGACTCCTGTTCCTGTCACGTCTCAGTGAAAACACTGTGTTTGCTGTACAGGAGTCACCAAAGGCCGCAGTTATTATAAACCCAGAGCTTCAGCCCCTGGACGAAGTCAGAGAAACTATGGATTTGGCCTTGTCACATGTCCGCGCCGCCGCCGCTGCTGTAGAGATTCCCTGTGGACTCTCTACTGCCCACAAATTTAAACCTATTTCTTTTATATTTGGTATGTTATGCGGGCGTCTGTGAATGGTGTGTGCGCCCTGCGATGGATTGGCAACCTGTCCAGGGTAGGTCCCTGCCTCTGCCCCTGCTCAGCTGGGATAGGCTCCAGCTCGCCCCGCGACCCTAGTGAGGAATAAGCGGGTATAGAAGATGAATGAATGAATGAATGAATGTTATACGGGCAGTGGTTGGGACATGGTGCCTTTCAATTTTGGTTGCTATTGTGACATAATTCACTAAAAAAATAGACAATTTAGTGTCAAAAATAAACCAAAATGATAATTTGTGGGCGATCGAGGGCTACGCCCATTGATTGTGGGTGACCGACCTGTCTAGTTCTAAACTAGGGTGACGAAACTTATTTGCTAAGTCAAGAAAGACGAAATTTGCAATAAAAGGAGAGATATTATCTCTGAAGTGGAGTCACACCATCATGTTTTCTTACCAAGGTATTATTTTTCCTTTTCAAAAATGAAACATATCATACTTAACAAGCTTAAATATTTACATAATTATTCATTAATTATTAACTTGAAGTCTTATCAGGGCAATATAGTACCAGTGGTGGTAGTTATCCTGATAAAATTGAGACAGTATTAATTTTAAGAGCCATATCTCACTTAGTTGAAGGATGAATTCTGCTGTAAATAAACCACTTCAAGTGGCCCAATGACATCACTGCGATTAGTCCTGTCCCATCATATTGGGCCTGTTTGCTGATAGACGCAGGCTACATTATAATGCCTTTCAGCACAAAACATCACCTACATTAAAAATTCACAGCGAGAATGTTTATCAACAATCTACATCTACATTTATCTATTAAATCTAATTCTGAAATAGTTGGGACGAAGTGTGAATTGTGAATAAAATCTAAATGCAATAACTTTCAGTTCATATGAGCCAGTATGTTATTTATAATAGAACATAGATAATATTTCAAATATTGAAATTGAGAAATTTAAAATTTTGATCTGCAAAATGAGCTCATTTCAAATTTTTTGGCTGCAACAGGTCTCAAAAAATTTGGGACGCAGGCAAAAAAGGGCCAAAAAAAAAGCAATTAATATATAAGAGAATCAGCTGAAAGAACATTTAGCAAGTAATTAAGTTAACTGGCATCAGGTGTGTAACATGATTGGCTATAAAAGGGATGTCTTAGAGACGCTGAGTCTCTCAGAAGTAAAGATGGCCAGAGGCTCTCCACCCTGTGATTGCTTGTGTAAAAACATTGTGGAATACTTTAAAAACAATGTTCCTCATCGTCAAATTGCAAAGGCTTTGAAGGTCTCATCATCGACAGTGTATAACATCATCAAAAGATTCAGAGAAACTGGAAAAATCTCTGTGCGGAAGGGACAAGGCCGAAGACCTTTACTAGATGCCTGTGATCTTCGGGCCCTCGGATGCCACAGCATCACTCACCGGCATGATTCTGTCACTGACATTACTAAATGGGCCCAGGAATACTTCAAGAAACCACTGTCTATAAACACTGTCTGCTGTGCCATCCACAGATGCCACTTAAAACTCTATCATGCAAAATGGAAGCCATTGTTGAGCATGATCCAGAAGCGCCGCTGTGTTCTGTGGGCCAAGGCTCACTTAAAATGGACTTTATTAAAGTGGCAAAGTGTCCTGTGATCAGACAAGTCCAAATTTGGCATTTTTGTTGGAAATCGTGGGCGTTGTGTCCTCCGAGCTAAAATGGAGAAAGGCCACCCCTGCTGTTATCAGCGTTCAGTTCAAAAGCCAGCATCTCTGATGGTATGGGGATGCATTAGTGCATATAGTGTGGGACACTTGCATGATTTAAAGAGCACCATGAATGCTGAAAGGTATATAAAGGTTTTAGAGCAACATATGCTTCCCTCCAGACGACATCTATTCCAAGGAATTTGTGCATTTCAGCAGGACAATGAAAAACCACATACTGCAGCTATTACAACAGCATGGCTTCGTAGTAGAAGAGTCCTTATGCTGAGCTAGCCTGCCTGCAGTCCTGATCTTTCACCGATTGAGAACATTTGGCGCATAATAAAACGAAAAGTCCGTCAAAGGAGACCCAAAACTCTCCAGCAGCCGGAAGCCTGTATTAAAGAAGGGTGGGATCAAATTCCAATGGCTAATCTGAAGAAACTTGTCTCCTCAATGCCCAGACACCTCCACTCTGTGTTAAAAAGAAGAGGGGATGCTACACCATGGTAAACAGACCCCTGTCCTAACTTTTTTGAAATCTGTAGCAGCCATCAAATTTGAAATCATCTCATTTTTTGGATAAATTTGTGAAATTTCTCAGTTTCAACATTTGCTATGTTTTCTCTGCTATACTGTGAATAAAATACTCACTGGTGTGATTTGACAGTCATTGCATTTTGATTTAATTCACAATTTACCCTTTCCCCGGCTATTTCGGAATTGGGGTTGTATATTGAAGACCATAGCAGACCAGCAGTCGAGACCCTTGTTGAAGAGAGCGATGAAGTTGGAGAACGTGTGAGTTTGGGCTGGTTCCATGAAAGAACTACATCTGTTGCATATTGCGGTACCAATTTTTGCGCAGTGTCTCAAAAATCATCGCAAGTTTGTATTCAAAATTGCACGGAGCTAAAATAATTATTAGAAACTGAAACACAATTGCTGGCACATAATTTGTTGTGTATATTTTCTGTGAATGTGGCCACGGGTGAGACGGGGGATAAAGGTAACGTTAGCTCTAATTCCCCTCACCCTCTTCATGATGCTGCGCTCTCGACGAGACCATTCAATTGGTGCCCAAAAGTTTTACCGAAAGATTTTGTTTGCGAAATATTCCACGTCATTGGCTGAGAATGGTTGGGTGAATAAGGAAACTGACACAATTCGCCCAGCGGTTGCGGGGATAGCCTTTACCGTTTTCTGCTGCAGTTACAATACACTGTTTGGCATTGCAGTGATACGGGGGCATGGGGAAGAGAAGTGGTGCATTGTGGGGAAGTGGGCAAAGATCTGTGACATCTGTGAAAACAACCTATAATCGTGAGCGAGTTGTAACGTTCGGTGCGAACAGCACGTTTTGATGATTCTGTGTTGTATCCTTTATTGGGCTTCTGAGCCTTTGCATCACTACATTGTCCGCAGTAGTGTTTTTAACGAGCGACTGCAGGTGTGTAAATGAAAGATAACTCAGCATAAGGGAGCAGATTCATAAATATGGAATTAACTTTTCTTTCCCCTGCCGTTACCTTACGATTGCGCTTGCAAGCACCAGGGAGAACGAGAACTTTGAGATAGTTTAGTTGCATTGTCAACTTACATCCATCTCAATTTCTCCTGTAAACTGGGTAGGGTGCAAGTTTACCCCGTAATTAGATCAAATATGATCATCAAACAAGTTTAAAAGCCAACTGAGGGACAAAATAGTATCATCTTTTTGCATTTCATTCTTAAGGTGAATCTGTAAGAGGTTTCCTAGTTTTACTGAAAATTGGTTGGATCTTTATGGAGATGATCATCTCATCTCAACACAGCCAATACACCCCTCTGCTCTGTGTTGCATCATCTCATCTCAACACAGCCAATACACCCCTCTGCTCTGTGTTGCATCATCTCATCTCAACACAGCCAATACACCCCTCTGCTCTGTGCTGCATCTGCTCATCTCAACACAGCCAATACACCCATCTGCTCTGTGTTGCATCATCTCATCTCAACACAGCCAATACACCCCTCTGCTCTGTGCTGCATCATCTGATCTCAACACAGCCAATACACCCCTCTGCTCTGTGCTGCATCATCTCATCTCAACACAGCCAATACACCCCTCTGCTCTGTGCTGCATCTGCTCATCTCAACACAGCCAATACACCCCTCTGCTCTGTGTTGCATCATCTGATCTCAACACAGCCAATACACCCCTCTGCTCTGTGCTGCATCATCTGATCTCAACACAGCCAATACACCCCTCTGCTCTGTGTTGCATCATCTGATCTCAACACAGCCAATACACCCCTCTGCTCTGTGCTGCATCATCTCATCTCAACACAGCCAATACACCCCTCTGCTCTGTGTTGCATCATCTCATCTCAACACAGCCAATTCTCCCCTCTGCTGTGTGCTGCATCATCTCATCTCAACCCAGCCAATGCACCCCTCTACTCTGAGTTGGTTCATCTCATCTCATCACAGCCAATACACCCCTCTGCTCTGTGCTGCATCATCTCATCTCAACACAGCCAATACACCCCTCTGCTCTGTGCTGCATCTGCTCATCTCAACACAGCCAATACACCCCTCTGCTCTGTGTTGCATCATCTCATCTCAACACAGCCAATACACCCCTCTGCTCTGTGCTGCATCTGCTCATCTCAACACAGCCAATACACCCCTCTGCTCTGTGTTGCATCATCTCATCTCAACACAGCCAATACACCCCTCTGCTCTGTGCTGCATCATCTCATCTCAACACAGCCAATACACCCCTCTGCTCTGTGTTGCATCATCTCATCTCAACACAGCCAATACACCCCTCTGCTCTGTGCTGCATCATCTCATCTCAACACAGCCAATACACCCCTCTGCTCTGTGTTGCATCATCTCATCTCAACACAGCCAATACACCCCTCTGCTCTGTGCTGCATCATCTCATCTCAACACAGCCAATACACCCCTCTGCTCTGTGCTGCATCTGCTCATCTCAACACAGCCAATACACCCCTCTGCTCTGTGTTGCATCATCTCATCTCACCACAGCCAATCCACCCCTCTGCTCTGTGCTGCATCTGCTCATCTCAACACAGCCAATACACCCCTCTGCTCTGTGTTGCATCTGCTCATCTCAACACAGCCAATACACCCCTCTGCTCTGTGTTGCATCATCTCATCTCAACACAGCCAATACACCCCTCTGCTCTGTGCTGCATCTGCTCATCTCAACACAGCCAATACACCCCTCTGCTCTGTGTTGCATCTGCTCATCTCAACACAGCCAATACACCCCTCTGCTCTGTGCTGCATCTGCTCATCTCAACACAGCCAATACACCCCTCTGCTCTGTGCTGCATCTGCTCATCTCAACACAGCCAATACACCCCTCTGCTCTGTGCTGCATCTGCTCATCTCAACACAGCCAATACACCCCTCTGCTCTGTGCTGCATCTGCTCATCTCAACACAGCCAATACACCCCTCTGCTCTGTGCTCCATCATCTCATCTCAACACAGCCAATACACCCCTCTGCTCTGTGCTGCATCATCTCATCTCAACACAGCCAATACACCCCTCTGCTCTGTGCTGCATCATCTCATCTCAACACAGCCAATACACCCCTCTGCTCTGTGCTGCATCTGCTCATCTCAACACAGCAAATACACCCCTCTGCTCTGTGCTGCATCATCTGATCTCAACACAGCCAATACACCCCTCTGCTCTGTGCTGCATCATCTGATCTCAACACAGCCAATACACCCCTCTGCTCTGTGCTGCATCATCTGATCTCAACACAGCCAATACACCCCTCTGCTCTGTGCTGCATCATCTCATCTCAACACAGCCAATACACCCCTCTGCTCTGTGCTGCATCTGCTCATCTCAACACAGCCAATACACCCCTCTGCTCTGTGCTGCATCTGCTCATCTCAACACAGCCAATACACCCCTCTGCTCTGTGCTGCATCTGCTCATCTCAACACAGCCAATACACCCCTCTGCTCTGTGCTGCATCTGCTCATCTCAACACAGCCAATACACCCCTCTGCTCTGTGCTGCATCTGCTCATCTCAACACAGCCAATACACCCCTCTGCTCTGTGCTGCATCTGCTCATCTCAACACAGCCAATACACCCCTCTGCTCTGTGCTGCATCATCTCATCTCAACACAGCCAATACACCCCTCTGCTCTGTGCTGCATCATCTCATCTCAACACAGCCAATACACCCCTCTGCTCTGTGCTGCATCTGCTCATCTCAACACAGCCAATACACCCCTCTGCTCTGTGCTGCATCATCTCATCTCAACACAGCCAATACACCCCTCTGCTCTGTGCTGCATCATCTCATCTCAACACAGCCAATACACCCCTCTGCTCTGTGCTGCATCATCTCATCTCAACACAGCCAATACACCCCTCTGCTCTGTGCTGCATCATCTCATCTCAACACAGCCAATACACCCCTCTGCTCTGTGCTGCATCTGCTCATCTCAACACAGCCAATACACCCCTCTGCTCTGTGCTGCATCTGCTCATCTCAACACAGCCAATACACCCCTCTGCTCTGTGTTGCATCATCTCATCTCAACACAGCCAATACACCCCTCTGCTCTGTGCTGCATCATCTCATCTCAACACAGCCAATACACCCCTCTGCTCTGTGCTGCATCATCTCATCTCAACACAGCCAATACACCCCTCTGCTCTGTGCTGCATCATCTCATCTCAACACAGCCAATACACCCCTCTGCTCTGTGCTGCATCTGCTCATCTCAACACAGCCAATACACCCCTCTCCTCCGTGTTCCATCATCTCATCTCAACACAGCCAATACACCCCTCTGCTCTGTGCTGCATCTGCTCATCTCAACACAGCCAATACACCCCTCTGCTCTGTGTTGCATCTGCTCATCTCAACACAGCCAATACACGCCTCTGCTCTGTGTTCCATCATCTCATCTCAACACAGCCAATACACCCCTCTGCTCTGTGCTGCATCTGCTCATCTCAACACAGCCAATACACCCCTCTGCTCTGTGTTGCATCTGCTCATCTCAACACAGCCAATACACCCCTCTGCTCTGTGTTGCATCATCTCATCTCAACACAGCCAATACACCCCTCTGCTCTGTGCTGCATCTGCTCATCTCAACACAGCAAATACACCCCTCTGCTCTGTGCTGCATCATCTGATCTCAACACAGCCAATACACCCCTCTGCTCTGTGCTGCATCATCTGATCTCAACACAGCCAATACACCCCTCTGCTCTGTGCTGCATCATCTGATCTCAACACAGCCAATACACCCCTCTGCTCTGTGCTGCATCATCTCATCTCAACACAGCCAATACACCCCTCTGCTCTGTGCTGCATCTGCTCATCTCAACACAGCCAATACACCCCTCTGCTCTGTGTTGCATCATCTCATCTCAACACAGCCAATACACCCCTCTGCTCTGTGCTGCATCTGCTCATCTCAACACAGCCAATACACCCCTCTGCTCTGTGTTGCATCTGCTCATCTCAACACAGCCAATACACCCCTCTGCTCTGTGTTGCATCATCTCATCTCAACACAGCCAATACACCCCTCTGCTCTGTGCTGCATCTGCTCATCTCAACACAGCAAATACACCCCTCTGCTCTGTGCTGCATCATCTGATCTCAACACAGCCAATACACCCCTCTGCTCTGTGCTGCATCATCTGATCACAACACAGCCAATACACCCCTCTGCTCTGTGCTGCATCATCTGATCTCAACACAGCCAATACACCCCTCTGCTCTGTGCTGCATCATCTCATCTCAACACAGCCAATACACCCCTCTGCTCTGTGCTGCATCTGCTCATCTCAACACAGCCAATACACCCCTCTGCTCTGTGTTGCATCTGCTCATCTCAACACAGCCAATACACCCCTCTGCTCTGTGCTGCATCTGCTCATCTCAACACAGCCAATACACCCCTCTGCTCTGTGCTGCATCTGCTCATCTCAACACAGCCAATACCCCCCTCTGCTCTGTGCTGCATCTGCTCATCTCAACACAGCCAATACACCCCTCTGCTCTGTGCTGCATCTGCTCATCTCAACACAGCCAATACACCCCTCTGCTCTGTGCTGCATCATCTCATCTCAACACAGCCAATACACCCCTCTGCTCTGTGCTGCATCATCTCATCTCAACCCAGCCAATACACCCCTCTGCTCTGTGCTGCATCTGCTCATCTCAACACAGCCAATACACCCCTCTGCTCTGTGCTGCATCATCTCATCTCAACACAGCCAATACACCCCTCTGCTCTGTGCTGCATCATCTCATCTCTACACAGCCAATACACCCCTCTGCTCTGTGCTGCATCATCTCATCTCAACACAGCCAATACACCCCTCTGCTCTGTGCTGCATCATCTCATCTCAACACAGCCAATACACCCCTCTGCTCTGTGCTGCATCTGCTCATCTCAACACAGCCAATACACCCCTCTGCTCTGTGCTGCATCTGCTCATCTCAACACACCCAACACACCCCTCTGCTCTGCGTTGCCTCATCTCATCTCAACACAGCCAATACACCCCTCTGCTCTGTGCTGCATCATCTCATCTCAACACAGCCAATACACCCCTCTGCTCTGTGCTGCATCATCTCATCTCAACACAGCCAATACACCCCTCTGCTCTGTGCTGCATCTGCTCATCTCAACACAGCCAATACACACCTCTGCTCTGTGTTGCATCATCTCATCTCAACACAGCCAATACACCCCTCTGCTCTGTGTTGCATCATCTCATCTCAACACAGCCAATACACCCCTCTGCTCTGTGCTGCATCTGCTCATCTCAACCCAGCCAATACACCCCTCTGCTCTGTGTTGCATCTGCTCATCTCAACACAGCCAATACACCCCTCTGCTCTGTGCTGCATCATCTCATCTCAACACAGCCAATACACCCCTCTGCTCTGTGCTGCATCTGCTCATCTCAACACAGCCAATACACCCCTCTGCTCTGTGCTGCATCATCTCATCTCAACACAGCCAATACACCCCTCTGCTCTGTGCTGCATCTGCTCATCTCAACACAGCCAATACACCCCTCTGCTCTGTGTTGCATCTGCTCATCTCAACACAGCCAATACACCCCTCTGCTCTGTGCTGCATCATCTCATCTCAACACAGCCAATACACCCCTCTGCTCTGTGCTGCATCTGCTCATCTCAACACAGCCAATACACCCCTCTGCTCTGTGTTGCATCTGCTCATCTCAACACAGCCAATACACCCCTCTGCTCTGTGTTGCATCATCTCATCTCAACACAGCCAATACACCCCTCTGCTCTGTGCTGCATCTGCTCATCTCAACACAGCCAATACACCCCTCTGCTCTGTGTTGCATCTGCTCATCTCAACACAGCCAATACACCCCTCTGCTCTGTGTTGCATCATCTCATCTCAACACAGCCAATACACCCCTCTGCTCTGTGCTGCATCTGCTCATCTCAACACAGCCAATACACCCCTCTGCTCTGTGTTGCATCTGCTCATCTCAACACAGCCAATACACCCCTCTGCTCTGTGCTGCATCTGCTCATCTCAACACAGCCAATACACCCCTCTGCTCTGTGCTGCATCTGCTCATCTCAACACAGCCAATACACCCCTCTGCTCTGTGCTGCATCTGCTCATCTCAACACAGCCAATACACCCCTCTGCTCTGTGCTGCATCTGCTCATCTCAACACAGCCAATACACTCCTCTGCTCTGTGCTGCATCATCTCATCTCAACACAGCCAATACCCCCCTCTGCTCTGTGCTGCATCATCTCATCTCAACACAGCCAATACACCCCTCTGCTCTGTGCTGCATCATCTCATCTCAACACAGCCAATACACCCCTCTGCTCTGTGCTGCATCTGCTCATCTCAACACAGCAAATACACCCCTCTGCTCTGTGCTGCATCATCTGAGCTCAACACAGCCAGTGCACCCCTCTGCTCTGTGCAGCATCATCTGATCTCAACACAGCCTATACACACCTCTGCTCTGTGCTGCAGCATGTGATCTCAACACAGCCAATACACCCCTCTGCTCTGTGCTGCATCATCTCATCTCAACACAGCCAATACACCCCTCTGCTCTGTGCTGCATCTGCTCATCTCAACACAGCCAATACACCCCTCTGCTCTGTGTTGCATCTGCTCATCTCAACACAGCCAATACACCCCTCTGCTCTGTGCTGCATCTGCTCATCTCAACACAGCCAATACACCCCTCTGCTCTGTGCTGCATCTGCCCATCTCAACACAGCCAATACCCCCCTCTGCTCTGTGCTGCATCTGCTCATCTCAACACAGCCAATACACCCCTCTGCTCTGTGCTGCATCTGCTCATCTCAACACAGCCAATACACCCCTCTGCTCTGTGCTGCATCATCTCATCTCAACACAGCCAATACACCCCTCTGCTCTGTGCTGCATCATCTGATCTCAACACAGCCAATACACCCCTCTGCTCTGTGCTGCATCTGCTCATCTCAACACACCCAATACACCCCTCTGCTCTGTGCTGCATCATCTCATCTCAACACAGCCAATACACCCCTCTGCTCTGTGCTGCATCATCTGATCTCAACACAGCCAATACACCCCTCTGCTCTGTGCTGCATCATCTGATCTCAACACAGCCAATACACCCCTCTGCTCTGTGCTGCATCTGCTCATCTCAACACAGCCAATACACACCTCTGCTCTGTGCTGCATCTGCTCATCTCAACACAGCCAATACACCCCTCTGCTCTGTGCTGCATCTGCTCATCTCAACACAGCCAATACACCCCTCTGCTCTGTGCTGCATCTGCTCATCTCAACACAGACAATACACCCCTTTGCTCTGTGCTGCATCAGCTCATCTCAACACAGCCAATACACCCCTCTGCTCTGTGCTGCATCATCTCATCTCAACACAGCCAATACACCCCTCTGCTCTGTGCTGCATCATCTCATCTCAACACAGCCAATACACCCCTCTGCTCTGTGTTACATCTGCTCATCTCAACACAGCCAATACACCCCTCTGCTCTGTGCTGCATCTGCTCATCTCAACACAGCCAATACACCCCTCTGCTCTGTGCTGCATCATCTGATCTCAACACAGCCAATCCACCCCTCTGCTCTGTGCTGCATCATCTGATCTCAACACAGCCAATACACCCCTCTGCTCTGTGCTGCATCATCTCATCTCAACACAGCCAATACACCCCTCTGCTCTGTGCTGCATCATCTGATCTCAACACAGCCAATACACCCCTCTGCTCTGTGCTGCATCCTCAGAATAACCGTTGTGCAGCGCCTCTCTTTTTCATTCAAGATCCTGTTTTTTTAATAAATATATTTTTCTTTAGCAGTTAAACTATGGGGAATAATTGTTCACAGTAATGGAAATAAGACAGAATTGAAGCACCTGTTACTAAAACCCCATAAGTCACACTTGACTTGACTTGACTTGACTTGATTTGTGGGGTTTTAGTAATCAGTGCTTCAATTAGTGCTTCAAGAAGAAACAGGCAGCAAGAAGTCTTCTTCTTTGGAAAAGGAATCTGAAAATCTTGGCTTCATTCCAATAGTCAAAAAATTGCTGCCTGTAGTCTAATTCTTGACCACGTTTCTTAAACCTCAACAGAAAGGGTCACGGGGTGAAGAATGTAGGTGTGTGTAGGAATGAAGGTGTAAATGGGAATACTCAATGGATTAGGATGACAGCTCAACTAATTATGGAATCCGAACGCACTCACACTCAGCGAAGTGATCAGGCGTCTCTCACCTGTCATGATCATTTGCTTTTTCTGATGGGCCAGATTGATATTTGTCGCTCAAAATATTGGTGTCGCACAGTATTTTGGGGCGGCGTTATCTCCTTTCTTTTCCTAAAGGATGGTTCAGTGTAATCTATGCTAAAGGAGATAGGTCAGTAAGCATTGAGGCATGTTTCCTTTGCATCTAAAGAATTTGAACACACTTGTTATGGCTGCCATGTAAATTATTCTGGGGTCATTTTCAAGGAGATGGGAAATTTCCTAAAGCAAAGAGAGACTATTTGAACGCGGCCATTGTGCTGTTGAACTGGAAGCAGGAAGTCTTCTGCAATAGAACAGACAGCAGGAAGTCTTGTGCTTTTGAACAGGATGCAGGAAGTCTTTCGCTATTGAACTGGAAGCAAGGAGTATTAAAAGAAGACACAACAAATTGCTCCAATGAAACTATGGGGTATCGCACATGCGCAGTAAAATCTGTCCTGCTCTTGCAGAAACATTCCATAGATTGAGCGCTATCTAGCCTAATGGGGGTTATTGTTTCTTTTCACTGACGCGTCCGCAATCAACCTTGGGTGGGAATATATTTCATGCCTTTTTTTAAGTAGTGCCATCTGCTGGAACCTTCCAACATTGCAGCTCCATTTACACTGCGCATGTGCCATACCTGCCGTACCAGAGAGTTTCACTGAAGCCTTTTGTCATGTCTTCTCCTGCTTTTTATACTGCCTGACCGGAAACAGGAAGTCTTTTGCTATGGAACAGACAGCAGGAAGTCGTGCTTTTCAACGGGAAGCAGGAATTCTTGTGCTTTTGAACAGGAAGCTGGAGAGTCTTGCTGTTTGAGCCCATTGGTCAATAAGCTACTCGCCACGGTTCAGCTCATCCTGAGCCATAGAGGTTTTTAGCGGTGAACACAATCGCTGTGGCGTCCCTATCACCTGAAAAACTAATGATTATTGATGACCTGCAAGCAGCCATTAGGGACCATAGCCTGAGGCACTTCTGAAGCTCACACACACATTCATGCATGAGTACCCACACACACACACACACACACACACTATTTCCCCCACCCCTTAACCTCAAACACACCCTTCCTTAAGCGTGTGGTTCTTCTGTGTGTGTGCAGCCATTGGGCTGAGACAGGGCGGAGACTCCAGCGTTTAGCATACCGCTCACCCTGGCGGTTTTCCCCAGCTCTGTGGTGGTGAGGGGTTTGGTGGGGAGTGTGTGTGTGTGCGTGCTGGGGGGGGGGGGGTGCAGCGGCTGCCTTTTATTTGAGTCGGCAGAAAAGGCCTGGGGTGTTTTTGCCCGGTGACTCTCCGGCAAAAAGTGCTGGTGTCAATACGCATCTCCATCAAGAGCCTACGCCTGCCAGAGAGCATTGTGTCCACAGCGTGCATCTCTTGCTCTCTCTCTCTCTCCATCCCTCCCTCTCTCTCTCTCCCACTCTCTCTCTCTCCCATGTGTGCAGGGCTTTGAGAAGGTTATAGGGGAGAGGAAAGGTGTCCTTATATTAACTGTTTTAATTCAGCTGGCGGAGGCTGGTTAACCCTTAAGTGTTTCGCCCTGAAGACGTCTATGAAAACTTAATTAGCTCCTCCAGAGACTCCCCTCCAGCAGGCAATGATGTGAGTCCGTTACTCTGTGTGTGTGTGTGTGTGTGTTAGTGTGTGTGTGTGTGTGCATGTGTGTGTGTGTGTGTGTGTTTGTATGTGTGCGTGTGTGCATGCGTGTGTGCGTGTTTGTGTGTGTCTGTTTGGGTGTGTGTGTGTGTGTGTGTGTGTGTGTGTTTGTGTGTGTGTGGAGTTCATACAGAGGCTGTGTGTGACCACTTGTGTTATTGTGCAGATAATTTTACCCGAAGATTTCTTTGGAAATTCCAAAACGCACCATTTTTTGTTTTGCACTAACTTTTTTCAATTACTCTTCTGAAATGTGGCATATAACAGGACTGGTAAGAACACCTGCGATCATAGTGAGAAAAATAACCCAATATCTCAGAGTGTCTTCTGAGGCCTTAATGTCTGCATATGACTCATTATTTCTGCGTTTAGGCGGATAGAGCTGTTCTGTATCTGAATCTCAGGCTCTGTGACTCTGCTGTGTATTCAGAGCTCAAAGACTGAATTTCAGGATCTGTGACTCTGCTGAGTATTCAGAGCTCAGGCCCTGAATCTCAGGCTCTGTGACTCTACTGTGTATTCAGAGCTCAGGCACTGAATCTCAGGCTCTGTGACTCTGCTGTGTATTCAGAGCTCAAAGATTGAAACTCAGGCTCCGTGACTCTGCTGAGTATTCAGAGCTCAAAGACTGAAACTCAGGCTCTGTGACTCTGCTGTGTATTCAGAACTCAGGCACTGAATTTCAGGCTCTGTGACTCTGCTGTGTATTCAGAGCTCAGGCACTGAATCTCAGGCTCTGTGACTCTGCTGTGTATTCAGAGCTCAAAGATTGAAACTCAGGCTCTGTGACTCTGCTGTGTATTCAGAGCTCAGACACTGAATCTCAGGCTCTGTGACTCTGCTGTGTATTCAGAGCTCAAAGATTGAAACTCAGGCTCTGTGACTCTGCTGTGTATTCAGAGCTCAGGCACTGAATCTCAGGCTCTGTGACTCTGCTGTGTATTCAGAGCTCAGACACTGAATCTCAGGCTCTGTGACTCTACTGTGTATTCAGAGCTCAGACACTGAATCTCAGGCTCTGTGACTCTGGTGTGTATTCAGAGCTCAGACACTGAATCTCAGGCTCTGTGACTCTGCTGTGTATTCAGAGCTCAAATACTGAATCTCAGGCTCTGTGACTCTGCTGTGTATTCAGAGCTCAGACACTGAATCTCAGGCTCTGTGACTCTACTGTGTATTCAGAGCTCAGACACTGAATCTCAGGCTCTGTGACTCTGCTGTATATTCAGAGCTCACACACTGAATCTCAGGCTTTGTGACTCTGCTGTGTTTTCAGAGCTCAGGCACTGAATTTCAGGCTCTGTGACTCTGCTGTGTATTCAGAGCTCAGGCACTGAATCTCAGGCTCTGTGACTCTGCTGTGTATTCAGAGCTCAAAGATTGAAACTCAGGCTCTGTGACTCTGCTGTGTATTCAGAGCTCAGACACTGAATCTCAGGCTCTGTGACTCTGCTGTGTATTCAGAGCTCAAAGATTGAAACTCAGGCTCTGTGACTCTGCTGTGTATTCAGAGCTCAGGCACTGAATCTCAGGCTCTGTGACTCTGCTGTGTATTCAGAGCTCAGACACTGAATCTCAGGCTCTGTGACTCTACTGTGTATTCAGAGCTCAGACACTGAATCTCAGGCTCTGTGACTCTGGTGTGTATTCAGAGCTCAGACACTGAATCTCAGGCTCTGTGACTCTGCTGTGTATTCAGAGCTCAAATACTGAATCTCAGGCTCTGTGACTCTGCTGTGTATTCAGAGCTCAGACACTGAATCTCAGGCTCTGTGACTCTGCTGTGTATTCAGAGCTCAAACACTGAATCTCAGGCTCTGTGACTCTGCTGTGTATTCAGAGCTCAAAGATTGAAACTCAGGCTCTGTGACTCTGCTGTGTATTCAGAGCTCAGACACTGAATCTCAGGCTCTGTGACTCTGCTGTGTATTCAGAGCTCAGACACTGAAATTGAGGCTCTGTGACTCTGCTGTGTATTCAGAGCTCAGACACTGAATATCCGGCTCACAGTTACAGGCCCTAATTTTCTAGTATTTGGTGGCTAAAGTTGTGATGTTTTTGGCTTGTTCATGTTTAATGTTCATGTGAGATTTGGATTGGTCTGTATATGGGCTGTTTCACAATCAGGGACAAAAGTTTTTCTCGCAGACCCCCAAAAATCAAATGTGGAATATAATCAAGCTGATGCCTATTTGTTTACATACGTATGTTGCTGAGAACATGCTGAAATTTTTGATGCGTTAGCTTCATGTGTTTTCCCAGAATTCATACAAATGACAAAGAAAGTCAGTTATTTTCTTATAAAATATAATTTTATTCATATGAACATTACCATATTATTTATGACACTCTTTTTCTCATTGATAACAACACCTGCCGCCGCCAGTATAGAAATCTGCAAAAATAAGAGTACAGCACTCCTGTGATTGCTTTTATTGCATGAACAGTGAATGACAAAATAATGTGCCTTCTTCAGAAAATTTGTCATTACATTATAAATTCTATGGAACACATCCTCAGAATGACTTATGTGTCCAAAGTATTATTAAGTTGTATATGCTCCATAAAGCATTGTGTTTGCTTGTTAATTCATGATGACAAAGAGAAAGTTTTCAAGTTTTGAAGTAAGTTTACCCTTTGATGTTAGATATCATTTGTTGTAACATTACAATGTCGCATGACATCATAGAAATTGTCTCGTGTATTTAATTTCAAATGTAAAGCTTACAGAAACACTGAAATTGTGCAAAAATGTTATGCCTGCTTCCTGACTATCTATGAATATAAGCGTCAAAGCTATTTTCCGGTGAAGACTTATTTTGACATTACTACATATCATGATAATTTGGGAAATCTAAATAATATTTTTTTACACATTTTTTTTTCCTGAAAATATTAAAGCTTCTGAGTGATTTAATCTAATTCTGTCTGCGTAAACAGTATGTTCCTGCCCTCCTTTTTACCCAGCTCTGGAGAAGACATGTTTCTGACAGACAAAGAACATAACATGGGACACGGTGTAATGACCAGTGCATATACTGACACAGTAATGACCAGTGCATATTGTAATGTGAATAGAGGCCACTAGATGGCAGTATTTACCTTTTTTTTGTTAAGCCCAGACTGGAGATAGGTTTGGGAATGTTTTAGGCATGTCTGGGGGACAAGTCCCAGAGAAAAATAAAAAAAGCCTAAAAGGTGGGAGGGGTCGGCAAAAGAGTATATAAGGGGAACAATTGAGATAGTGAAGTAGTAGGAGAAATTGCAAGGAGAAGGATACATGTGACCAGACCTGTCATTCTGATCAAGACCTGTGAAGCTTTAAGTGGATTTTTGCCTGTGTTCGAGCATTTTCCTCACCCAGGACATCACCAAGCAACCCACCAAAGGGACTGTACATATTTCTGTTTTTGTAGATAATCAATCTCGGTCATTAGAGTAGATAGTAGATTAGTTAAAGTGTTTCTTTATTAAATGTGTTTAAGTTTTAAAATTTTTGTCTGTCATCCTTTGCTGTCGTAAATGTCGTTAATGTCATAACAAATTGGGGCCATAACAATATACTGACAGAGTATTGACCAGTGCATATACTGACACAGTAATGACCAGTGCATATACTGACACAGTATGGACCAGTGCATATACTGACACAGTAATGACCAGTGCATATACTAACACAGTAATAACCAGTGCATATACTGACACAGTAATGACCAGTGCATATACTGACACAGTAATGACCTGTGCATATACTGACACAGTAATGACCAGTGCATATACTGACACAGTATTGACCAGTGCATATACTGACACAGTAATGACCTGTGCTTATACTGACACAGTAATGACCAGTGCATATAATGACACAGTATTGACCAGTGCATATACTGACACAGTAATGACTAGAGCATATACTGACACAGTATTGACCAGTGCATATACTGACACAGTAATGACCAGTGCAAATACTGACACAGTAATGACCAGTGCATATACTGACACAGCATTCATATGAATATGTGGAGTCAAAATCATACAATACATCCAAACTTACCCCCTCCTCTGTTGATATATTAATAATGAAAAAAACATTTCCGGAGAAGGTATTTTTTGACAGACAAAATGTCTTGGTAGAATAAGTCAAGTTTTCATGAATCGATGTGTTTCTGATCCCCAAATATTATTTGCAGCTGAAAAAAACTCTTCCCATTTTTTAAATAATGATGCACAAGCTACTGGGTGCAGTGGTATTTTATTGGTGAGGAATACAAATATACAAAAAACAAAATGAGACACCAAAATGTCCAAAAAAAAAAAAAGATATTGTACTGTCAAATTTTCAACATTTTACATTTTTTCATCAAATAAATTGCTTTTGTAGATTAGTCAATGATAGCAGAACTTAAAATGAATGAAATATGTCACTGTGCTGCTAATAATTTTAGAAAAAAAGCTAAATTTATTGAATATTTTAGAATTAACCCAGATTGTGAAACAGCCCAAATCTAGGAGCATCTTCAGTGACACTCTCCCTGCAGATTTAATCTGAGATTGTGCCAGAGCAAGGCTTTGTAACTCTGTCAGACTGCCACAACATAACATAACATAACATAGCATAGCATAGCATAGCATAACATAACATAACATAACATAACATAACATAACATAACATAACATAACAACATGAATGGCAAGAACAGGTCTTTCAGCCCAACTAACCTTGCCAGTTTCTTTATACTATTGTGAATATATCCCTTTGGATACTAAATGACTCAATGGTATCTAGCTTTAGGTCAAGCCTGCTCTTAAACCCCCAAGGTCTCTGCCTCAACAATATGGTCAGGTAAGCTATTGCGAATTGAAATTACTCTTTGGGTGAAGAAATATTTCCGAATATCAGTGCTAAATTTACCTTTGGTCAACTTCCATTTGTGACCCCGAGTTCTACTAACAACACTTGGCCGAAGGAATCCTACATAATTCACTTTGTTAATCCCTTTAACATATTTAAAGACCTCAATCAAATCACCCCTGAGTCTCCTTTTCCTAAGACTAAAGAGATTGAGGATTTTCAGTCTCTTCTTGTAGCTTTCATCTTTTATACCTGGAATAAGCTTAGTGGCTCTTCTCTGAACTTTCTCTAGAGCTTCTATATCTCTCTTAAAGTATGGTCCCCAGAACTATACACAATACTCCAGGTGTGGTCTAACGAACGTGTTGTACAGAAGAAGCATCACCTCCTTAGATTTGTACTCAATACTTTTGGCAATGTATCCTAGCATCCGATTAGCTTTTTTAACTGCTACGGCACAATGGCTAGAACCTGTGAGGGTTTGGTTAACAATCACTCCCAGATCTTTCTCTTGTGCAGCACATTCCAGCTTTAAACCTCCCATGAAGTAATCCCGTCTAATGTTTTTATTACCTACATGTACAACTTTACATTTTGCTAGATTAAATTTCATTTGCCACATTTCTGCCCAATTCTGGATTCTATCCAAATCATCCTGAATCACTTTAGTGGACCCTAAACTATTTGCCAAACCCCCCAATTTAGTGTCATCTGCAAATTTAACCAATCTGCTCTCAGTATTCCTATCAAGGTCATTAATGTTAATGAGGAATAGCAGGGGTCCCAACACCGATCCCTGGGGGACGCCACTTCTCACCATACCCAGCTCAGATGAGATATCACTGACCACTGCTCTTTGTGTTCTGTCCTATAACCAGTTTTGAATCCACTTCAGAATACCTCCTGTAACTCCAATGGAGCTCATTTTTCACCATTTCCCAATTGATACCAGGATAATTTCAGTCTCCCATGATAATAGTCCCACCACCGCTACAAGCTTGCGTCATCCTCCTAAAAAGCATTTCATTGACTGTACTGTCCAAAGCTGGTGGTCGATAGCATACTCCTATGTTTAAGCCTGTCTTGTATTTGCCAATGAGCCTGACCCAGATATCTTCACAGGTAAAGGAATGTTCAATTTCGGGAATTTCCTGTACATTAATGTTTTCGTTCACATAGAGTGCTACGCCCCCTCCTTGCCTATTACATCTATCCTTTCTAAAGAGCTTATAACCTTCTATATTATATTCATCTCCATCCTCTTCACATAGCCATGTCTCTGTTATCCCAACTATGTCATAGCCCTCACTGATCACTACAGCCTCAAGTTCTGGAAATTTATTTCTTACGCTTCTTGCATTTAAATAAAAACATTTCAGGTTATTACTAATGCTCTTCCCCCTTGATTTACCATGTGGCCGTCGCCTTGAGCCCCCCTCTACGCTTTGTTGCTTTTGTTATGACCCCATTTGTCATTACATTTAAAACAACACAACAGCAACAGCAAGGGATGACACACAGCTTTCAAAACTTAAACACATTTAATTTAACAGACAAAGACAATAACAACTAACTAACAACTAATGAACCTAAAGACCAAGATTGATTAGGAAAAAAGAAATATTTACAGTCCCTTTTTGTGGGGTGGCTTGGTGATGTCCTGGATAATGAAAATGCTCAAACACAGGCAAAGAAATCCACAAAAGAAATGTCACAGGTCTTGAACAGAATGGCAGGTCTGGTCATCTTCTTGCAATTTCTCCTACTACTTTACTGTCTCAATTCTTTTCCTTATATACTCTTTTGCAGACCCCACCCACATTTAGACCTCTTTTTTTTTAATTTTCTGAGACTTGCCCCAGACATGTCCAGGACATGTCTAAACATGACTCCAGTCTGAGCTTAACAAAAAAAGGTAAATACTGCCATCTAGTGGCCTATATTCACATTACACCTCCATTCCAAAAGGGAAAAATTTTGACTCATAAAGGCAAAATTTTTCTTTTCAATACAAAATGGTTAAGTGAACACTTGTCTATATATACATATCATACAATATTCAAACACCTGATATATATATACACATTCAAACACGGGATAAGCAATCAGCAATTACATTGTCTGTACCCTTCACATGCTTAATTTCCAAGTCAAACTCCTGTAAAATCAAACTCCAATTCAACAATCTCCGATTCTTGTTTTTCATCTTACTCAAAAACATTAACGGATTGTGGTCAGTGTACACAATCATTGGCTTTTGTCCTGTACAAACATAAACCTCAAAGTGTTGTAAAGAAAGGACCAGAGCCAACAGTTCCTTCTCTATTGTGGAATAGTTCCTTTGGTGGCGATTGAACTTCCTGGAGAAGTATGCCACGGGATGCTCAATGTCATCAGAGTCACTTCTCTGTAGGAGCACAGATCCACAAGCTTGGTCGCTAGCATCGACCGCGATGGAGAACGGTTTGTTGAAGTCAGGAGATTTGAGCACGGGGAAGTGACACAGCAGAGACTTCAGGTGATCGAAGGCTCTCTGGCATGCATCATCCCAGGTGAACTTTACGCCTTTCTTCAGTTGGTTAGTTAGACTGAGAGCAATCTCAGCAAAGTTCTTGCAGAACTTGCGGTAGTACCCGATCATTCCAAGGAAGCGGCGCAAAGCTTTTTTGTTGTCAGGAACTGGAAAGTCCATGATGGTTTGGACTTTAGCATTTATGGGTGCCACCTTACCCTGGCCTATGACGTAGCCAAGATAGGTGACAGTAGCACAACCAAAGTCACTCTTGCTCAGGTTAACAGTCAGGTTAGCCTGGGTCAGGCGCTGGAACAACGTCTCTACATCTTTTAGATGTTCTTCCCAGGAGTCACTCCGTGTGATCAGGTCATCGATGTACGCACCCGTGTGTCGCAATCCGGCGATTGTAGACTGTATCATCCTTTGGAACGTGGCTGGGGTATTTTTCATGCCAAAGGGTAGGACTTCATACTGGTACAATCCAGATGGTGTGGCAAAAGCAGAGATGCTCTTGGCCCTCTCAGTTAAAGGCACACACCAATAACCCTTCAATAAATCAATCTTGGTCAGAAACTTTGCTTGCCCTACACTATCAATACAATCATCAATCCTAGGTATTGGAAACACATCAGTTCTAGTTACAGCATTGACTTTGCGATAATCTGTACAGAATCTAGTACTTCCATCAGGTTTTGGAACTAGCACACAGGGTGAACTCCAATCGGAGTTGGAGGGTCTGATAATATCATGTTTTAACATGTACTCAACCTCTTTCTCAGCAATCTTTCTCTTTTCAGGATTCATCCGGTATGGATGCTGTTTTATTGGTTTGGCATCACCAACATCTACATCATGAGAGGCTATAGTAACTCTCTTTGGAACATCAGGAAACAAATCCTCATATTTCTTGATCAACCTTTCAAACTGATCTCTCTGTGAGGGTTCTAAGTGCTGGAGTTTTACATCAAGATTTTGCAACACTTCAGTGTTTGACAATTTACATGAAAGAACTTCAGCTTTAATTCTTGGTTCATCATCTTGAAACTCCCCCTCATCTTCACACGTTTCGACCATTGGAGAATCTGAAGTGACAGCTGCAACCCTAGCATTTCTGTCATGATAAGGCTTTAGCATGTTAACATGACACAATTGTTTTGGTTTTCTCCTATCTGGAGTCTTCACAATGTAATTGAGATCATTGGGTTTTGTCAGAATTTCATTAGGACCATGAAATCTAGCCTGCAATGGATTGGACTGCAAGGGAAACAACACAAGGACCTTGTCTCCTGGTTTAAACTCACGGCTTCTAGCCTTATGATCATACCAAGTTTTCATTTTTCCCTGACTTGATTTCAAGTTCTCTTTGGCAAGGTCACAAGCTGCACGCAATCTTTCCTTGAACTTGCTAACATAGTCTAACAGACTGATTTGCGACTCTTCCTTTTGCCATTGTTCACTCAATAATAGCAAAGGTCCTCTCACTTCATGACCAAACACTAGCTCAAATGGACTGAATCCAGTAGACTCCTGCACTGCTTCTCTAGCTGCAAACAACAGCAAATGAACCCCTTCATCCCAGTTTTTCTCATGGTCATAACAATAAGTCCTCATCATTGTCTTGAGAGTGGAATGAAACCGCTCTAAGGCACCCTGACTTTCTGGATGATAGGCACTAGAAAGAATCTGTTTTGCACCTAGTTCATACACAACCTGCTGAAACAATCCTGAAGTGAAATTGCTACCTTGGTCTGACTGAATTTCCCTGGGAAGACCAAACAACGTGAAGAACTTTATCAAAGCCTTCGAGATTGCAGTTGCCTTGATGTTACGTAGAGGTATGGCTTCGGGGAATCTGGTAGATGCACACATGATTGTCAACAAGTACTGATTTCCAGATCTAGTCTTGGGTAATGGTCCAACGCAATCAACAATGACCCTAGAGAATGGCTCCCCAAATGCTGGGATAGGCTGCAATGGAGCTACAGGTGGGTCTAACTGGTGTTTTCCAACTACCTGACAAGTGTGACAGGTTTTGCAAAAGTTGGAAACGTCTTTCCGAAGCCCAGGCCAAAAGAAGTGTTTCATGATCTTATCAACAGTCTTGTTAACACCAAGATGACCTCCTAAAGGTAAACTATGAGCCATTGTTAAGATCTCATTCCTATAGACCTTCGGAACAACAATTTGCCTGACCACTGCCCAATCTGCATTGGCAGGGATATCAGGAGGGCGCCACTTCCGCATCAACACACCATCCTTGAGATAATACCCAACTGGAACTGCATCTATTTCTTTTTCAGGAAGGGCTCTCCTCTTTAGTACACCAATTTCAGGATCATTAGTTTGCTCCTCAATCAACCGCTTTCTGGACAGAGACAAGTCTCCAGACACATCAGAATCACCAGACCCATCCGGCTGGCTGAATAGAGAACTGATAAAAGTATCTGATAAGTCCTCAAACGGAGAAACCATAGTAGGCCAATCAGAGTCATGAGGCGAACCACCTGAGTCCTGACTATTCAATGTACTGGACGGCACCACAACATCATCTTCTTTAGCCTTCTTGGCCATAGCACGAGTCACTGCGCAAGAAGGATACAGAGATGGGTCCTCATCCCCATTTTCAGTGCTCGGCTGTGAAGTAAGATGTACAGGGGGAACTACTTTGCCCCCAGCCAGGTCATTGCCTAGCAACAGAGAAACACCCTTTATAGGTAGACTTGACATAAGTCCCACCTTTACCTGTCCTGTAACTAAATCTGACTTCAAGAATATAGAGCGCAGGGGTACAGATACAGTCCTCCCTTCAATACCTTGTACAAGTATGAAATCCCCTGAAGCGGTCTCATCACGTAACTCCAAGGAGTCCATCAACAAAAGTGACTGAGAAGCTCCGGTATCCCTTAGGATATATATGGGGACAAGAGTAGTATGCTCATTTAGAGCCACAAATCCCTCTGACACAAATGGAAGAAATTCCTCCCTCACAAAGTCAGCTGTATTAGGCTTTTTAGCCCCACAAGAAGCAGGCAATTTAGCAGATCGGTTATCTACTACAGGGGTTTCTAACCTTGTTTTCACAAAGGCATTTGGTTTGGTCTTTGGTCTTCAGTGCTATGATGCGAAAATATTAGCAAAATGTATAGCATTGCGTATAAAGAATGTCCTGCATGATATTATACATCATGACCAGTCTGGTTTTATACAAGGTAGAAATATTTCAAATAATATAAGACAATTACTTGAAATTATAGAATATTATGATAAAATAAAAAAACCAGGTTTGATTTTTATAGCAGACCTTGAGAAAGCCTTTGATAAAATCAGATGGGATTTCATCTACCAATGTTTAGAATTTTTTAACTTTGGTAAATCTTTAATACAGTGGGTTAAAGTAATGTATCATAACTCCGTCTCCAAAATTATAAATAATGGTTCTCTCTCAAACCCCATTATACTCTCTCGGGGAGTAAAACAGGGCTGCCCGTTATCACCGTATCTGTTTATTATGGCAATAGAAGTACTTGCTATAAAAATACGAGCAAATAATAATATCAAAGGTCTAGAAATGCCAGATCTAAAGACAAAAATTTCAATGTATGCCGATGATACCATTTTTTTACTGAATTCTGATTATGAAACACTTCAGTGTCTTACAAAAGACCTGGATGAATACTCAAAACAATCTGGGCTGAACCCTAATTACGAAAAATGTCAAATACTGAGACTTGGTTCCTTGAAAAATAAAAATTTCACTCATCCATGCAATCTACCACTTCACTGGACAGATGGACCGGTCAATGTTCTCAGCATACACATTCCAGAAGATATTAGTGAAATTTCAACGGTTAATTTCAATAATAAACTGAGTAAAATTGAAAAAATTCTGCTCCCATGGAAAGGGAAACATTTGACCATTTATGGCAAAATAACTCTGATTAATTCATTAATTGTATCCCAGTTTACATATTTATTCATGGCATTACCAACTCCTAAAGAATCATTTTTCAAAATGTATGAACAGAAGATATTTAAATTTATATGGAATGACAAACCTGGTTAAATTAAACGTGTGTATTTCTACAATGATTATGTATCTGGTGGCCTAAAATTATTAAATTTAAAAGCCTTAAATCTTTCACTGAAGGCCTCCCTTATTCCAAAATTCTATCTCAATTCAAACTGGTTTTCCAGTAAGTTACTTAAAAGTGTCCATCCTATGTTTGAAAAAGGATTCTTCCCATTCCTGCAGATTAAACCTGTGCATATTAAGTTAATTACTGACATGTTTTTTAGTGTTTCCACCTTTCTGGAAGAAGCTCTACAGAGTTGGTTGCAATTTCAGTTTCATCCACCAGAAAATACAGAAGAAGTTCTGCAACAAATAATATGGTTAAATTCCAATATACTTGTTGATAGAAGAATGATTTTCTGGAAACGCATGTTCGATAACGGAATTATTTTTTTAAAGGATATAGTGAATGAGGAAAATAAAATTATGTCCCACAGACAATTAACTAGCGTTTATGGAACTGTCTGCACACTGCAACAATATAATCAACTTATTGGAGCTTTACCAAATACTTGGAAATCAAAAATTATTAAAAGACCAGGAGGACATTTAGTCTGTCTGCCTCAAATGAAAATGGTACAATGGTTAAAGAAAATAAAGATTAATAAACATATATACACATTTTACTTCAGAACAAAGAATTTAGTTGCGACACCATATAGAATTCTAGATAGTTGGGAAAATTTGTTAGACACACCAATTCCATGGAATAAAGTCTTCAAAATTCTTTACAATACATCACTTGATCCGAAGATAAGATATTTTCAATATAAGCTAATATATAAGTTTCTAGCAACAAAAAAGATGCTAAATATCTGGGGAATTGAGCCGTCACCCCTCTGTCGATTCTGTCAAGAGGAAGTGGAGTCAGTAGTCCATTTGTTTTGGTACTGTCCTGTAACAGCCCTTTTTTGGATAAAGGTGCAAAATTGGATATCTCAGTATAATAGTATACAACTAGATTTATTTAAGGTATTACTGGGTGATGTAACTAAAGAAAAACACCAAATATGTAATATAATTGTATATCTTGCAAAAATATTTATTTTCAAGTTGACATCTGTTGGGGAGTTAAGACTTGAGAGATTCAAGAATTTTGTCATGTATTACAGTAGAATTGAGTGTGCGATGGCCTATGAGACGGGTCTTGTAATTTATGCCAAAAGATGGGATAAAATTCGGGAGGCTGAAGGTTGGGAATAACAAAGAGATGGAATGGATGAGCTAATGGTTACAAATGCCAAAAATATAAAACTCTGTGACTGTAATCCTTATTGTATTGTATTTTTTTTTTTGTTTTTTTTTTTTTTTGTTTTTTGTGGGTGTGTGTTTTGTTGGGTGATGGTAGGAGGATTCATACATAATTATATAACTGATTAAATTAATAAAGTTGTCCTCCAAAGTGGGGGGGTGGTGGCGGGATTAAAAAAAAAAAAAAAAAAAAAAAAAAGGCATTTGGTTTGGTATCCTTTTCTTTTTCTTTTTTAGCTTTAAGGAACCAACAGTTAGTTGTAACATGACCAGATTTCTTGCAATATCTGCAAACTAGACCACTTCTGTCACTGTCAGCTTTCACACTTTGATCAGACCTGTTACTGGATTTCTGAGCACCATCACCAGATTTGTCTTTATCTTTGGGTGAGGAATCTTGGGTATCACCATAACCCTTTTTCTGAAATTGGGACCATTTATTGTTACTGCTAGACTGAAATTTGGACTTATGAGTGAGAACATATTCATCTGCAAATTTGGCAGCTGATTGCAAATTCAGTGCTTGCTTCTCATTAAGGTAGGTCTTAACATCATCTTTAACACAGTTCTTGAATTCTTCAACTAACACCATCTCTTTTAGTGAGTTGAAATTATCCTTGACCTCCATAGAAGTACACCAGCGCTCAAAGCAAACCTGCTTTTCATTAGCAAATTCAACATAAGTCTGATTTTCAGATTTCTTCAGACCTCTGAATTTCTGTCGGTAAGCCTCTGGAACCAACTCATAAGCTCTCAAAATAACCTTTTTGACAACCTCATAATCAGAGGAATCATCTGCAGACAAAGCCGAATAGGCTTGTTGAGCTTTACCCTTGAGGACAGTTTGCAACATCAGAGGCCAGTGTTCCTTTGGCCACTGGCAACTCTTTGCTACCTTTTCAAAACACTGGAAATAGTTGTCAACATCCTTTTCCGAAAATGGAGGCACCAGTTTTACCTCCTGGCTAGCCCGAAATTTATTTTCAGTTTGAATTTTTATTTTTAGTTTCTCCATTTGGAGTCTTTCTTCTCTATCGAATTTCTCTAATTCAAAATCTCTCTGTCTCTGTCTCTCTCTTTCTGCTCTTTCCTCTTTCTCTCTCTCAAATTCTCTTTGTTTTTCTTCTCTTGCTAATTTTTCTAACTCAAACTGCCTTTGTTTTTCTTTTTCTTCCCTCACAAATTCTCTTTGTTTTTCTTTTTCTTCCCTCTCAATTTTCTCTTCTCTTGCTAATTTTTCTAACTCAAACTGCCTTTGTTTTTCTTTTTCTTCCCTTTCAATCTCTAGCATTTTTAATTTAAGTTCCATTTCTATATTTGGATTTTCCACTGGAAACTGTTCCAGATCTCCTGGTGCAAACACATTTTCATCAATGTAATATTCAACTATCTCACTAGCCAGTCTTGCTTTTCGCATGGCTGGTTTCACCTCTGTCAGCTCTAAATGTCTGCAAATTTCTAGCAGTTCTGTCTTTTTAAAAGACTTCAAAACCCCTACGGTTGGTGATGCCAAGAAATCATCCATTGCTGTTGTCTATATATGTATTCAATTAAAAAAAATTTTTTTACAATTTGAAATGTTAGATTTTTAATAAATGACTCACAAAATGGTCTATCCCGGACCTTGAGCCCCCAATTTGTTATGACCCCATTTGTCATTACATTTAAAACAACACAACAGCAACAGCAAGGGATGACACACAGCTTTCAAAACTTAAACACATTTAATTTAACAGACAAAGACAATAACAACTAACTAACAACTAATGAACCTAAAGACCAAGATTGATTAGGAAAAAAGAAATATTTACAGTCCCTTTTTGTGGGGTGGCTTGGTGATGTCCTGGATAATGAAAATGCTCAAACACAGGCAAAGAAATCCACAAAAGAAATGTCACAGGTCTTGAACAGAATGGCAGGTCTGGTCATCTTCTTGCAATTTCTCCTACTACTTTACTGTCTCAATTCTTTTCCTTATATACTCTTTTGCAGACCCCACCCACATTTAGACCTCTTTTTGTTTAATTTTCTGAGACTTGCCCCAGACATGTCCAGGACATGTCTAAACATGACTCCAGTCTGAGCTTCACAAAAAAAGGTAAATACTGCCATCTAGTGGCCTATATTCACATTACACTTTAAAAGTAAAACATCGATAGTGCATGTTACGCTGTCAGCTTCCATCGGGGCTGTCTGCATTTCCCTATGTGTAACACTCACTAACCTCCCTACCCCCCAAGTCCCTAGTTTAAATAATCCTGTGCTGCCCTCAACATGCACTGGCCCAGTGCAAAGGTACCCCTCCGGTTCAGATGCAGCCCGTCAGGCTTGAACAGGTCACCCCTGTCCCAGAAAAAGTTCCAGTGCCCCATAAACATATACCCCTCTTTCCTACACCAGGTTCGTAGCCACGTGTTAAACCTCCAGATAGAATTCTGCTTACTTCTGCTTGCACGTGGCACCGGTAGAATCCCGGAGAACACTACTGTTGAGGATCTGCTCCCAAGCCTCACAGCTAATTCCACAAATTTGCCTTGCAGAACCTCAAACCTACCCTTACCTATGTCATTTGTCCCAACATGGACCATGACAACTGGATCCCTCCCCGCTCTGGCCAGGAGCTTGTCCGCACGCTCCAGGAGGTCTCCTACCTGGGTACCAGGCAGGCAACACACCGTACGAGGCTCCTTGTCGCACGAACAGACTAAGGTATCTATTCCTCTAAGTATTGAGTCCCCCACTATCATTAACTCTCTTTTCCAACAGGGTACCCTGCTGCTCATCAGTCCCCTCACTCTCAGGGTCAGGGGCCAAGTTGAGTTCCTGCAAGGGCTGGAATCGATTGGACACCTCAACCACTGGAGAAGCTGTCACTGTACGGCGTGCACGCCCTTTCCTGCGCTGCCGACCTACAGTCACCCAACTTTCTCTCCCTACCTGCTCTGGGATCCCAGTACCACCCTGCTTTGACGTACACACCATTTCTCTAAACGACATACTACTTAGTTCCTCTAGGAACTCTACTGATTGCAAACTATGTAGCGCCGCCAACTGGCCCTGAAGATCAAGGATCTTGCTCTCCAGATTCTCAATTAGCTGGCACTGGTGGCAAAACCCACCCTGGAAATCTCTTTCCAAAAGTGCAATCATCCTGCAACCGTCACATAGTTTTGGCTACATTTTGAACCCCCTACTTAATGGCTTTGCTCACCCTAGATAAAATAAAATTACTAATGCCGAGATTGAAGCTGAGGAACCTCAAATAATTGATTAAATTATTTATTTATTTATTTATTAACCTAGGAAACCCTAAGCAGCAGTCACAATAGAAACCCCGGGGAAAGTATGTAAATGGATTATAAGCCTCTTTTAACAGGGGCTTAGTTTCAGTTAACAGAAATGAAATACCAGATTGAGCCAAACTCTATATGTAATAATAAGCACTCCTAATAAGCCGGCTTGAGTTTATACAGTCCCAGTTCTATTAATATACCAAACTAAAAATATCACAGGGCTTAGCTGAGAACCCAGATAAAACAGACTGGCTTCAGTGCCCAGGAGAAACTGGAGGAGGCGAGCACTCAGTTAAAAAAATTTACCTTTTAAATTCCAACCTAACCTAACGAACGAGTCAAGTGACTGCTGCACTACTAACTAAATACTAAATCTCAGATCACCCGCCAAGAATGCAAACAGTACTTATCTAGCTAGCAAGCCACAAGTACAACCAAGGGTAAGTGAGAAAAGAGTAAAGCCCCGGTTCCCTTTAATTAAAACGGACTGAATAAACAAGTCGTTTACTACGTGAGTGAATTAAACACGGTACCTCCCCCAACAAACTGTCCCAAGCACTCGAACAAGCAGTTGAACTTTAATCAGCTGATCAGGGCACAGCAACTGGAGAAAAATACCAAGATGGGGTATTTACGATGTGTTTAATCAGACGCGTTCCTTCATGATAATAAAAAGTGAGAAAGACAAAAACCCCGGTTTGCGTTAATATTCAGCTTAGCAATGCGTTAATGCGGTAATGCTGTCAGGATAGAGAACGAAGGGGACTAAAAACCCCAGTGAACGTCAATATTTATAGGCTAGAAGACTGTATGAAAGGCAAGCACCAACTATGAACCAGTCCAGGCTATAGTTAGATATCCAGGTAATTCGTGAGAGCTTGCAAGGGTTCGTTTGCTAAATCGGCTACAGACAAAAAAAAAAAAAAAAAAACAGGCGAGTACCACAGTTCCTGAAAACTGTTTTACTTTGTGTATCACACAATTCACGTAGTTCGACAATTAATTAGCGTTTAAATATCATACTTTATCTTACTTTGCTTTGCTCTCAGGAGACTGAAAACCCCCAACAAAAACAAGAAGAGCACCGCCAACGGTGCATAATACGCCCGTCATGAACATGGATCAGGAAGTGGACAGACAACATGATACCAATATCCAACAGACAACAGCCCCATGTGAGCTTTGACCTTTGTCCGTGACCTTGACCTTGGAGGGAGGGCTGTAAACATGGTACGCGACACTCCGCTCAGTGATGGTACACGTGTGTGTGAAATATCATGGATGTATCTGAAGCGGTTGAGAAGTTATGCTCCGGACAAGCCCCATCTGGGCCCCATGTGACCTTTGACCTTTTTGCAGTGACCTTGACCTTGACCGGGTGAACGAAATCATGGTGCGCGACACAGCGCCTAGTGATGGTGCACGTGTATGTGAAGTATCACGAATGTAGCTCAAGCGGCTCAGGAGTTATGCCCCGGACACGAAATTGCGAACAGACAACAGACAGACGGATGGACGGACAGACGGACGGACGGGGGTGATGACATAATATGTCCCGTCTTAAGACGGGCATATGAAAAACCCACAAAACCCCCGTCACCTTTATTTGACCACATTAGTGACTTAATTTGGCTGTTTGCTCACCGAGTTGTTACAGGGGAAAAAAGGGGAAAGATACGGAGGGAAGATTCTCCCTGTCCCTACTGCGACAAAGTTTATACCTCAGGAGCAAATCGTCTAATCTCTATCACTGTATGAGACTTAACAGGGAAATTATTTTAAGAAAACCCGTTAACACAAATATAAATTCGCAGCTTCAATCCCACTAAACTTCCTCTCTTCCTCTCTCAACTCTAGCAGAGTGATCACCAACGAACAGCGCTACAGCACAGCCAAGTGGTCAAGTGGGCCACACTCTATTTTGTGTGTGTGTGTGTATGTGAGAGAGAGAGAGAAAGAGTGAAAAGAGAGAGACAGACAGACAGACTAACTACCTACACTCCGCCAGACTGCCACGCAAGTGTGTGTGTTTGTTTGTGTGAGTGAGAGAGAGAGAGAGAGAGAGAGAGAAAAAGAGAGACATTGCTTTTAATTTTAGCATCAACTTTTTAGCAACCACACTCTCGAGGTTCGTCCGGAGGAAACACAGTTCTAGTTGTTATAGAAGAGCTTCCCCTCCATCCTGTAACCCAGCAGAGCCCTCCCCCAAGGATCTGAGTCCTGTAACCCAGCAGAGCCCTCCCCCGAGGACCTGTGTCCTGTAACCCAGCAGAGCCCGTCCCTGAAGACATGCGTCCTGTAACCCAGCAGAGCCCTCCCTCAAGGACCTGGGTCCTGTAACCCAGCAGAGCCCTCCCCCAAGGATCTGAGTCCTGTAACCCAGCAGAGCCCTCCCCCAAGGACCTGAGTCCTGTAACCCAGCAGAACCCTCCCCCAAGGACCTGAGTCCTGTAACCCAGCAGAGCCCTCCCCCGAGGACCTGAGTCCTGTAACCCAGCAGAGCCCATCCCTGAAGACATGCGTCCTGTAACCTAGCAGAGCCCTCCCTCAAGGACCTGGGTCCTGTAACCCAGCAGAGCCCTCCCCCGAGGACCTGAGTCCTGTTGCCCAGCAGAGCCCTCCCCCAAGGTTCTGCGTCCTGTAACCCAGCAGAGCCCGTCCCTGAGGACATGGGTCCTGTAACCCAGCAGAGCCCTCCCTCAAGGACCTGGGTCCTGTTACCCAGCAGAGCCCTCCCTCAAGGACCTGGGTCCTGTAACCCAGCAGAGCCCTCCCTCGAGGACCTGCGTCCTGTAACCCAGCAGAGCCCTCCCCCGAGGACCTGCTTCCTGTAACCCAGCAGAGCCCTTCCCAGAGGATCTGAGTCCTGTAACCCAGCAGAGCCCTCTCCCGAGGACCTGCGTCCTGTAAACTAGCTGAGCCTTTCCCTGAGGACCTGCGTCCTGTAACCCAGCAGAGCCCTTCCCTGAGGACCTGCGTCCTGTATCCCAGGAGAGCCCTTCACCGAGAACCTGCGTACTGTAACCCTGCAGAGCCCTTCCCTGAGGACCTGCGTCCTGTATCCCAGGAGAGCCCTTCCCCGAGGACCTGCGTCCTGTGACCCAGCAGAGCATTCCCCCAAGGCCGTGAGTCCTGTAACCCAGCAGACCCCTCCCCAGGAGACCTGCATCCTGTAACCCAGCAGAGCCCTTCCCCGGGGACCTGCGTCCTGTAACCCAGCAGAGCTCGTCCCTGAGGACATGCATCCTATAACCCAGCAGAGCCCTCCCCCAAGGACCTGAGTCCTGTAACCCAGCAGAGCCCTCCCCCGAGGACCTGCGTCCTGTACCCCAGCAGAGCCCTCCCCCGAGGACCTGCGTCCTGTACCCCAGCAGAGCCCTCCCCCGAGGACCTGCGTCCTGTAACCCAGCAGAGCCCTCCCCTGAGGACCTGCATCCTGTAACCCAGCAGAACCCTCCCCCGAGGACCTGTTTCCTGTAGCCCAGCAGAGCCCTTCCCCGAGGACCTGCGTCCTGTAGCCCAGCAGAGCCCTTCCCCGAGGACCTGAGTCCTGTAACCCAGCAGAGCCCTCTCCCGAGGACCTGCATCCTGTGACCCAGCAGAGCCCTCCCCCGAGGACCTGAGTCCTGTGACCCAGCAGAGCCCTCCGTTGAGGACTTGGGTCCTGTAACCCAGCAGAGCCCTCCCCCAAGGACCTGAGTCCTGTAACCCAGCAGAGCCCTCACCCAAGGACCTGCGTCCTGTAATCTAGCAGAGCCCTTCCCCGAGGACCTGCGTCCTGTAACCCAGCAGAGTCCTCCCCCGAGGACCTGCGTTCTGTGACCCAGCAGAGCCCTTCCCCGCGGACCTGCGTACTGTAACCCAGCAGAGCCCTTCCCCGCGGACCTGCGTCCTGTAACCCAGCAGAGTCCTCCCCCGAGGACTGCACTCATACGCTGAGAACAGCATGCTACTTCGCATTTAATATTTGGGAAGGCTTCGGGGCTCATCCATCAGTATTTCTTTATTTATTTATTTTCTTTCAGAGATTAAAGCAAAATTATGGAATACTGCTAAGCCCTGTAAAAATGCCTCCGTATGAATATTCAAATCTAACTCCTCACCTAAAGAAATGAAAAATGCTAATTACGGGGAGCATGCTAATTTATTGCGATGGGTGTTTCTGCATGAGGGAACTGAGGGAGATGGGAAGCAGGGAGGCTCCGGGGAGAACGAGGGCCAGAGATCTCCCTCTCCACACGAGTCTCCGTCTTCAACAGGAGCCTGGGCACTGATCAGTACATCATCTAACACTTTTAACAGAGTTAAAACAACACTTTTCTTACCTTTCTGTGCGTGCTTCAGGACAAACACAGCTCTGTTCTGTGTAACAAGAGAGGCCAGCGATGCAGAGCTTTGAATCGAAACCCAGTGTTTCAGAGCAGTAAACACTTGTAATTTGCTGGTATTTTTGGTTAACAGTCATATTGCGGTGGAGTGTTTGGTAAACGATTATGGAAACACTTTACAATAAGACCACATTCGTTTATGCAGTAATGCATTAACAATCAATTAATTACCTGTTAACTAATGCATCAGAGAGCTAAATAAGCATTAGGTATCCTTAACTCACCATTAATTAATGCTCTTTGACATCCTTATTATGCATCCCTTAAGTATCCCTGAAGTTACACCTCAAACTTTCAAACTATCGAATAATGTATAATTTATTGCCTTAGTTAACACAAACACCATTAGTAGATGATTAGTAGACCCATTGGTTTACTGTTAATTAATGGATATTAATGCTTCATGCTGCATTAGCTAATGTTAATTATTGTATCCTCATTGTGAAGTGTTGCCGCAATTGAAATATGGCAGTGTAATATGGCAGTGTTTTTGGCAGTGCTACAGGCATATTGTGGTGGTGTTGTTGTTGATAAACAGTTGCAATATGGTGGTATTTCCGGTTAACATTCGTAATTTGGTGGTGTTTTGGTTAAAAGACACAATTCTGGAGCAATATCACAGCCAAAATTGGGGCTTTCTGTCAACAGGCAACAAAACACGTTAGCTTCTTTGTCAGTTTGGAATGAGTTTAGTTTTATTCTCTTCTTAGTTGCTGTAAGAGTGTTTTCAGAGGTAATATTCTTCTAATCCTTGGATCTAATCACTGCTTAGACACACAGAAATGTGGATGAATCAAACGTATGTGTACTTATGTCGTACATATAGTAATGACAGGAATAAGTGGAATGTCTGTGCGTTTTCTCTTGGTCCCTTGTGTTTTTCTCAGATTTTGTGTATTTCTGTCTATTTGTAAGTTTTGTTGTATGTTTAATCTCTAATTTTTTATTCCTTTGTTTGTTAATGTGTTTTCTTTCCTTTATGCATTGTTGGTTGGCGAATTTCGTCTTGTTTGGCGACTGTCAGGCTTAGCGGGATGTTCTGAGACATTAAGGCCATTAAGTGGAGTTGTGAGTGTGTGGCGATGTGCACAGCTCCATCCCACCCATAACGGCCTTTTTTATTTTCCAATTTAACGGGGACAAGATGAGAGACTGTTTCTAATCTGGCCCTGTCATAAAAATAAATGGGGGACCAGATCCGGCATTAATTCCGAGAGCCGGGATGATGTCGGGCTCTGATGTTCCGAGCCACTCGACCGGGAAGAGAAGACATTCTGAAGGAAATGAAACAAACCGAACGGCCGACCTGAGATGGGTCAGGTTTCTCACTGCTCTGAGGTGGCAGTTAAAGCGATGAGTTTCTCATTCCGGAGCCGGAATACAAGCGCGTTGTAACACGGGTCCAAGCACCAAGGCGAGCCATCCATCAGCGACATCTCCGTCGTTAGGCAAATATATCCTGATGAACCTTCTTTAAATGGGTCTTTGCAAATGTAATGTGCCTATTTTGTCTTTTTAAAGAGCCGGGCAAGCATTTTATGTAATCTGAAAAATGTGTTTCTTTTCCATGCAATTATATCTGAAAATGGCGGATGGATGAAGTGTTTGTTCAGATGGTCCTGGCTCTGATAATCACTGAGGTCAAACTCCTTACCCCTGAGGCTTTATCTCCACTCCTGCAAACACAATAGTTTCCTGCTCTGCTGTGGGTCATGAGACCAGCTAGTTTCCCAGAATCATCCCAAGCTGTCTGCTGTTTTAGTGACAGACTGATGGACAACATCTCGGTTTTTCCTGGTGATGAACCCATCCACTGCCTGTTATTAAGAAAGCAGGGAATGCCGTGAGTGCCACAATACATACTACATACTGGCATACTGTCATACTACTATATACTGGCACACTGTCACACTACTACATACTGCCATACTGTCATACTACTATATACTGGAATACTGTCACACTACTATATACTGGCAACAGTCATACTACTATATACTGGCACACTGTCACACTACTACATACTGTCATACTATTATATACTGGCATACTGTCACACTACTATATACTGGAATACTGTCATACTACTATATACTGGCATACTGTCTCACTACTACATACTGCCATACTGCCATACTAGTACATACTGCCATACTGTCACACTACTATGTACTGGCATACTGTCATACTACTATATACTGGCATACTGTCATTCTACTATATACTGCCACATTGTCATACTACTACACACTGCCATACTCTCATACACCACATACTGGCATACTGTCACACTACTATATAATGCCATACTGTCACACTACTTTATACTGGCATACTGTCACATTACTACATACTACCATACTGTCACACTATTATATACTGGCCTATTGTCATACTACTACATAATGGCATACTGTCATACTACTACATACTGCCATACTGTCACACTACTACATGCTGGCATACTGTCGCACTACTATATACTTGAACATTGTCACACTACTATATACTGGCATAATGTCATACTACTACATACTGGAACACTGTCACACTACTGTATACTGGCATACTGTCATAATACTTTATAATAGAACAATGTCATACTACTTTATACTGTCATACTACTATATACTGTCATTCTGTAATACTACTATACACTGGCATACTGTCATACTACTATATACTGGAATACTGTCACACTACTATATACTGGCAACAGTCATACTACTATATACTGGCACACTGTGATGGTACTACATACTGCCATACTGTCATACTACTATATACTGGCCTATTGTCATACTACTACATAATGGCATACTGTCATACTACTACATACTGCCATACTGTCACACTACTACATGCTGGCATACTGTCACACTACTGTATACTTGAACATTGTCACACTACTATATACTGGCATAATGTCATACTACTACATACTGGAACACTGTCACACTACTGTATACTGGCATACTGTCATACTACTATATAATGGAACACTGTCATACTACTTTATACTGGCATACTGTCATACTACTATATACTGGCATACTGTCATACTACTATATACTGGAATACTGTCACACTACTATATACTGGCAACAGTCATACTACTATATACTGGCACACTGTGATGGTACTACATACTGCCATACTGTCATACTACTATATACTGGAATACTGTCACACTACTATATACTGGCAACAGTCATACTACTATATACTTGAACACTGTCACACTACTATATACTGGCATAATGTCATACTACTACATACTGGAACACTGTCACACTACTATATACTGGCATACTGTAATACCACCATATACTGGAACACTGTCATACTACTTTATACTGGCATACTGTCATACTACTATATACTGCCACATTGTCATACTACTACACACTGGCATACTGTCATACACTACATACTGGCATACTGTCACACTACTATATAATGCCATGCTGTCACACTACTTTATACTGGCATACTGTCACATTACTACATACTACCATACTGTCACACTATTATATACTGGCCTATTGTCATACTACTACATAATGGCATACTGTCATACTACTACATACTGCCATACAGTCACACTACTACATACTGCTATACTGTCGCACTACTTCATACTGCCATACTGCCGCACTACTACATGCTGACATACTGTCATACTACTATATACTGGCATACTGTCACACTACTATATAATACCATACTGTCACAATACTTTATACTGGCATACTGTCACATTACTACATACTACCATACTGTCACACTATTAAATACTGGCATATTGTCATACTACTACATAATGGCATACTGTCATACTACTACATACTGCCTTACAGTCACACTACTACATACTGCCATACTGTCGCACTACTACATGCTGGCATACTGTCATACTACTATATACTGGAACACTGTCCCACTACTGAATACTGGCATACTGTCATACTACTACATACTGGAACACTGTCACACTACTATATACTGGCATACTGTCGCACTACTTCATACTGCCATACTGCCGCACTACTACATGCTGAGTTTCTGTCATACTACTATATACTGGCATACTGTCACACTACTATATAATACCATACTGTCACAATACTTTATACTGGCATACTGTCACATTACTACATACTACCATACTGTCACACTATTAAATACTGGCATATTGTCATACTACTACATAATGGCATACTGTCATACTACTATATACTGCCTTACAGTCACACTACTGCATACTGCCATACTGTCGCACTACTACATGCTGGCATACTGTCATACTACTATATACTTGAACACTGTCCCACTACTGAATACTGGCATACTGTCATACTACTACATACTGGAACACTGTCACACTACTATATACTGCCATACTGTCATACTACTATATACTGGCATACTGTCATACTGCTTTATACTAGAACACTATCGTGCTACTATATACTGCCACATTTTCATACTACTATACACTGGCATACTGTCATACACTACATACTGGCATACTGTAATACTACTACATACTGGAATACTGTCGCACTACTATGTACTGGCATACTGTCATACTACTATATACTGGAACACTGTCACACTACTATATACTGGGATACTGTCATACTACTACATACTGGAACACTGTCATACTACTATATACTGGCATACTGTCATACTACTATATACTGGAATACTGTGATGTTACTGTATACTGGAATACTGTCATACTACTATACACTGGCATACTGTCAGACTACTATATACTTGCATAATATACTGTCATATTACCATATATTGGCATAATAGCGTATTACTATATAGTGGAATAGTGTCATATTACTATTTAGAGGGATACTTGTACAATATACAGATATTCTGTCATAGTACAATATACTGACGTACAGTCATACTACCATACATTAGCATACTGTCATAATACTATATACTGGCATACTGTCATACTACTATATACTGGCATACTGTCACACTTCTACATACTGCCATATTGTCATACTACTATATACTGGCATACTGTCACACTACTACATACCGCCACACTGTCATACTACTATATACTGGAATACTGTCACACTACTACATACTGCCATACTGTCATACTACTATATACTGGAATACTGTCATACTACTATATAATGGCATACTGTCACACTACTACATACTGTCATGCTGTCATACTACTTTATACTGGCATACTGTCATACTACTATATGCTGGCATACTGTCATACTGCTATATACTAGAACACTGTCATACTACTTTATTCTGGCATACTGTCATTCTACTATATACTGCCACATTTTCATACTACTACACACTGGAAAACTGTCATACACTTCATACTGGCATACTGTCACACTACTATATAATGCCATACTGTCACACTATTTTATACTGGCATACAGTCACATTACTACATACTACCATACTGTCACACTATTATATAATGGCATATTGTCATACTAATGCATAATGGCATACTGTCATACTACTATATACTGGCATACAGTCACATTACTACATACTGCCATACTGTCGCACTACTACATGCTGGTATACTGTCATACTATTATATACTGGAACACTGTCACACTACTGTGTACTGGCATACTGTCATACAACTAGATACTGGAACACTGTCACACTACTATATACTGGCATACTAACATACTACTATATACTGGAACACTGTCATACTACTATATACTGGCATACTGTCATAGTACTATATACTGGCATACTGTCACACTACTATATACTGGCATACTGTAGTACTACTACATACTGGCATACTGTCAAACTACTATGTACTGGCATACTGTCATACTACTATATACTGGAACACTGTCACACTACTATATACTGGAATACTGTCATACTACTATATACTGGAACACTGTCATACTACTATATACTGGCATACTGTCATACTACTATATACTGGAATACTGTGATGTTACTATATACTGGAATACTGTCATACTACTATATACTGGCATACTGTCATATTACCATATATTGGCGTAATAGCGTATTACTATATAGTGGAATAGTGTCATATTACTATTTAGAGGGATACTGTCATTGTACAATATATGGATATCCTGTCATAGTACAATATACTGACATACAGTCATACTACTATACACTAGCATACTGTCATAATACTGTATACTGGCATACTGTCATATTACTATTTACTGACATACTGCCATTGTACCATATTCTGATATCCAGTCATGCTACTTCATACTGGGATACTGTCATATTACTATATACTGGCATACTGTCATATTGCTGTATACTGGCATACTGTCATATTACTACAGTGGGGAAAATAAGTATTTGACCCCTCGCTGATTTTGCAGGTTTGCCCACTTAGAAAGAATGCAACGATCTATAATTTTAATCGTATATACATTCTAACAGTGAGAGGTAGAATCACAAAGAAAATTCCCGAAAATCACATCATCTGAATTTATAAAAATTGATAACCATCTGATGAGGAAAAAAAAGTATTTGACCCCCTACCAAACAGCAAGTATTCTGGGTCCCACAAGCCAGTTAGTCTTTCTTTAAGACGTACCCCAAATCCCAACTAATTATTTATATCAAATACACCTGCCTCACCTCATTACCTGTATAAAAGACACCTTCCCACTCCCAAACAACCAGATTCCAACATCTCCACCATGGGCAAGACCAAAGAGCTGTCTAAGGACATCAGGGACAAGATTGTTGACCTACACAAGGCTGGGATGGGCTACAAGAGAATGGACTAATCAAGAAGGCATAGGCAGCACTCCAAATGCATAAAAAATATATTTATTGCCACACTCTTGGACGTTTCGGGTAGTACCCTTCCTCAGCATGTATGGCGATACATGCTGAGGAAGGGTACTACCCGAAACGTCCTATAGTGTGGCAATAAATATATTTTTTATGCATTTGGAGTGCTGCCTATGCCTTCTTGATTAGTGTGTTTTTCTTTTCATAGGTTTCAGCACCCATTGCTTAATTCTTTATAACTTTTCGGGAGTTGAGCGCGTTTGTGTCTTTTTCTACAAGAGAATGGGAAAGCAACTTTGAAAGAAAAGATTAACTGTCAGTGCAGTTATCAGGAAATGGAAGAAGTACCACACTGCCGCCAACCTCCCTCGGTCTGGGCCTCCATGCAAGGTCTCGCCTCGTGAGATGTCCCTGATCATGAGAACGGTGAGGAATCACAAGGGGGGAACTGGTTAATGAACTGAAGGCAGCTGGGACCACAGCTACAAAAGAAACAGTTGGTAACACACTACGCGGTCATGGATTGAAATCCTGCAGCGCATGCAAGGTCCCCCTGCTCAAGAAGGCACATGTACAGGCCCGCCTGAAGTTCGCCATTGACCACCTGGATGACTCTGAAGAGGCCTGGAAGAAGGTGATGTGGTCAGATGAGACCAAAATAGAGTTTGGACTCAACTCAACTCGCCGTGTTTGGAGGGCAAAGAACACAGAGTACAACCCAAAGAACACCATCCCCACTGTCAAGCACAGTGGTGCTTTTCAGCCAAGGGGACGGCAGAACTCCATTGCATTGAGAGGAGGATGGACGGGGCCATATACCGTGGAATTCTGGACCAACAGCTCCAACAGCTCCTGCCCTCAGTGAGAGAGCTGAACATGGGTCGAGGATGGGTGTTTCAGCACGACAACTACCCTAAGCACACCGCCAATGCAACAAAAGAGTGGCTGAAGAAGAAGTACATCAAGGGTCTGGAGTGGCTTAGCCAGTCTCCAGACCTGAATCCAATTGAAAATCTTTAGAGGGAGCTTAAAATTCGGGTTTCAAGGCGACAGCCTCGGGACCTGAATGATTTGGAGGCTGTCTGCAGGGAGGAGTGGGCCAACATCCCTGCCAAAATGTGCACAAACCTTGTCAACAACTATAAAAATTGTTTGACATCTGTGCTGGCCAATAATGGCTTTTCTACAAAATATTAACATGCTGTTTGTCCAGGGGGTCAAATACTTATTTTTATAAATTCATATGATGTGATTTTCAGGAATTTTCTTTGTGATTCTGTCTCTCACTGTTAGAATGTATATACGATTTAAAATTGTAGATCGTTGCATTCTTTCTAAGTGGGCAAACCTGCAAAATCAGCGAGGGGTCAAATACTTATTTTCCCCACTGTATATACTGGCATAATGTCATAGAACTAGACATTGACATATAGTCATAGTGCAACATATTGGCATTCTGTTAGAGTACTAAATAGTGACATACTGGCATAGTACAATATACTGACATACTCTCACAGTACTACGTACTTACATATAATATATTATAATATGCAACAGTACCTCAGATTAACATGCTGTAGCATGTAGAAAATGTCTTAAAGTCTTTGCTTTTCCTGGTCTAAAATTAGTTTTCGGTGTTGTCTTGATGAAGAATGTAATTTCTGACTGAGCTTAATCTGTCTATGAGCCCAGGCACGTTACGAAGCCAGATATCTTTGTGTTTTCAAAGTTAAACACTCAAGTATAAACTGTTTGTCCAGGTATGAGAAATTTATTGAAGCAAATGTACAGGAATCCTCCTCCACCGAACAACGAGTCCCCCAGAGGAAGACTGGAGACTCCAGGGGTCAGGGGTCAACATCCCCCCCACGAAAGCCCTTTCCCATCGACCCCACACTACCCCCCATAAAACATTATTCTTGTCACCTCATTCAGTGTGGATGTCACACTCGCCCTGGTGGGGGCAAATCCAGTATTCACTCTGCAAATAATGAAAATGTCATTGAAATATAGACATTCTAATGTCATTGTGTGGCTCCTCAAGGGGAGCAATTATCCTCTGCATATTTATGTATGCAAACACAATAGGAACAATTCCACTCTGCCCCACATCCCCTCTGCAGAGGTTACTGGCTGTTAATTAGAATGATCAATTAATGCAAACTGTCTCTTTCAGAACATGACTTCATGTCTCTCTCTCTGAAAAATCTGGTCTCAGCAGCTCTGTCGTTAGCTGAATGGTGATAATTAATGATGAGATTATCATTCATCCTGGCAGTAATTGAAGCCTTTAACTGCTGATTTCTCTCCTAAAGCAATACTCCTGACATTTCCGTCTGTCTAATGTGCAGATCGTCCTCGTAAAGTCATGATGGTACACTGAAATTCTCTTAAAATACCAACACCTCACTCCCTGAAAGAGACCCACACCTAAATCCCTGAATCAGACCAAAACCTCACTCCCTGAATCAGATCCACACGTCACTCCCTGAATCAAAAGCCACACCTCACTCCCTGAATCAGATCCACACCTCACTTCCTGAATCAGATCCCACACCTCAATCCCTGAATGAAAACCCACACCGCACTCCCTGAAACAGACCTATATCTCACTCCCTGAATGAAAACCCACACCTCACTCCCTGAATCAGATCCCGCACTTCACCCCCTGAATCACACCCACCCGTCACTCCCTGAATCAGACCCACCCCTCAATCCCTGAATCAGACCCACCCCTCAATCCCTGAATCAGACCCACACGTCACTCCCTGAATCAAAACTACACCTCACTCCCTGAATCAGACCCACATGTCACTCCCTAAATCAAACCTATACCTCACTCCCTAAATCAGACCCACATGTCACTCCCTGAATCAGACCTACACCTCATTCCCTGGATCAGACCCACACATCACTCCCTGAATCAATAATACACTTCACTCCCTGAATAAGACCCACACGTCACTCCTTCAATCAAAACCCACACTTCACTCCCTGAGTCAGACCCACACCTCACTTCCTGAATCAGAGCCACAACTCACTCCCTGAATCAGAGCCACATTTCACTCTCTGAATCAAACCTACACCTCATTCGCTGAATCAAACTCATTCCTCATTCCCCGAGTCAGACCCACACCTCTCTCCCTGAATCAGACCCACACCTCACTCCCTGAATCAAAACCCACATCTCACTCCCTGAATCAGATCCACACGTCCCTCCCTGAAGCAAAACCCACACCTCACTTCCTGAGTCAAACCTACACCTCACTCCCTGAATCAGATCCCGCACTTCACTCCCTGAATCAGACCAACCCCTCAATCCCTGAATCAGAGCCACATCTCACTCCCTGAATCAGTCCTACATGTCACTCCCTGAATCAAACCTACACCTCACTCCCTGAATCAGACCCACATGTCACTCCCTAAATCAAACCTATACCTCACTCCCTAAATCAGACCCACACATCACTCCCTGAATCAGACTTACACCTCATTCCCTGAATCAGACCCACACATCACTCCCTGAATCAAACCTACACCTCACTCCCTGAATAAGACCCACACGTCACTCCTTGAATCAAAACCCACACCTCACTCCCTGAATCAAACCCACACCATCCATCCATCCATTTTCAACCGCTTATCCGGGGCCGGATCGAGGGGGCAGCAGTCTAAGTAGGGATGCCCAGACTTCCCTCTCCCCGAACACTTCCTCCAGTTCTTCCAGGGGTATCCCGAGGCGTTCCCAGGCCAGCCGAGAGACATAGTCCCTCCAGCGTGTCCTGGGTCTTCCCCGAGGCCTCCTCCCGGTGGGGCATGCCCGGAACACCTTCCCAGAAAGGCGTCCAGGGGGCATCCGATAAAGATGCCCGAGCCACATCAGCTGGCCCCTCTCGACGTGGAGGAGCAGCGGCTCTACTCTGAGCTCCTCCCGGGTGACAGAGCTCCTCACCCTATCTCTAAGGGAGCGGCCCGCCACCCTGCGAAGGAAACCCATTTCAGCCGCTCGTACCCGAGATCTCGTTCTTTCGGTCATGACCCAGAGTTCATGGCCATAGGTGAGGGTAGGAACGTAGATTGACTGGTAAATCAAGAGCTTTGCCTTTCGGCTCAGCTCCTTCTTCACCACGACAGATCGGTACAACGACCGCATTACTGCTGCCGCTGCACCAATCCGTCTGTCACGCTCCATCCTTCCCCCACTCGTGAACAAGACCCCAAGATACTTGAACTCCTCCACTTGAGGCAAGAACTCTCCTCCAACCCAGAGGGAACATATCACCTTTTTCCGGTCGAGAAACCATGGCCTCGGACTCAAACCCACACCTTATTCCCTGAATCAAACTCACACCTCATTTCCTGAGTCAGACCCACACCTCACTCCCTTCATCAGACCAACACCTCACTCCCTGAATCAAACCCACACCTCACACCCTGAATCAGATCCCACACCTCACCTCTTGAATCAGACCCACACCTCTCTCTTCTGGCCTGCCAGATTCTGAAGTAATTACCACCCAGATTCATGTGTACATGCAGGAGTCAGCTGATGCCCAAGCTCTTGTCTGATTGGTTCTGTATGAGAATGAGCTCTCCTGCATGGGATTTCATGAGGCCACGGTTTTCACGGTGAAGACCTCAAGACTAAAGGTCGTTTTTGATGTCCAGCAGCATCAAAATGCATTTCGTTGGCCAATCGCTTGGAGTAGCCTTCAATATGGCAACTCCTAATCATATTAGCACGAATATTTGCATAAAATGTATTCTGTCTTCTTTCCAATAGTGCGCTGACAACTGTGTTATTGAGAGGTCAGGCACTTGTTTGCTAAATGCTTGTGCTTATAATTCAAATTAAATTCTAAATTTATCAATACTGGATACAGAGGTTGTTCAGTTTATTTTTAGTTTGTAATGAAATATGGATCCAGATTGCTGCAAAAAAAATCATAGTCAGCAAGTCAAATCATCACATCAAAGAAATGCGTCACGGAGAGACTTGGGGAGTTGTTGGATTTGTTCCGTGTTAATTAGGCTGAAAAGTCGTCCGAGGACCCTATTGTAATCGTACTGTTTATTTTTATAAGGGCCCAAGCCGACTGAAAGTCGTCCGAGGACCCTATTGAAATCGTACTGTTTATTTTTATTATTATTGTTGTTATTATTCTTGCGACTTTTCAAAGGGCAATTTCACCCCTTTCCCAATGGTGAAAACGCGTCTAACTTTCCACATTCGTCCTGCCACATCCGAAATTTGATATTTTTGTGCGGTCACACAGGTGGGACCCCAAATACTGAAATAGCGCCCCCTAAACACGTTTCAAAATTCCCATAGGGAAATTCGGTTACTTTGTCTTAGGCAAACGAAACTCGATAGTTATATGCTTTGTAACAAGGCATACAAAAAACTTCATTGAAGCCACGGCCTAAACCCAACAGGAAGTCGGCCATTTTGATTTGAATTTTTGAATTTTAAAACCAACTCCTCCTAGGGATTTCGCCAGATTGACTTAAAATTTGGTACACATCATCGTGAGACCTAGCTGATTTGTGCTCTGTATATCTGTAGGTCAAAGGGCATGGCTGCTAGGGCGTGACAAATTTTACGAATTGACGAAAAAATTTCACAATGCCCTCACACCCAAATACTAGATTGGAGTAGCTTCAAACTTGCTGAACATGAGGGCGCCGCCCTGAATGGCCTGATATATTAACTTCCCACTTTGCTAATAGTGCCCCCCTGTGGTAACAGGAAGTGACCACTCGTTACTTCCACTTGTACTGATGACACAATGTTGAACCCATCAACTTCATTCTACTTCTAAAACATGCAGAACAAGTTGCTGAAGCTACATTATGAACGCTGTGTAGCTACGAGTAATGGCATCCGTGTGGCAACGCGGTGATCCCTTTGGATGATCCCTTTGGATCCCTCGCCATGAAAATACATTTGGGATTCCCAATGCTCTGACGCCCACATACTTGACTGTAGTACCTTCAAACTTGCTGGTCATGATGATTGCTCCGCCCTGAACGTCCAAATGCATTAACTTCTCACTTTGCCACTAGCGCCCCCCTGTGGTAACAGGAAGTGACCAATTATTACTTTCACTTGAACTGTTGACACATAGTTGAACACATCAAACTCATTCCACTTCTATTACATGCAGAACAAATTAATGAAGCTACCTTATGAATGCTGTGAAGCTACGCATAATGGCATCCGCGTAGTTACGCGGCGACTATCCATCCCTCGTCATGAAAATACGTTTAGGTTTTTTATGCCTTTAATAAACTTGTATCATCATAGAAATTGATAGACAGGTCAAGGGTGGCGAGCTCTCACATTTGATTGGGGGTGTGCCCTTGAGGGCAGCAAAATGCCTCGATAGCGCCCCCTTGAAAGTTTCAAAAACCCCTCCCCATAGGGTTTTTTTTGGAGTAGGAAAATTAAAATTGGTACACATTTGTATTTGGCCAAGACACACAAAAAAGTGTCTGGCATCATTTGTCTACTCCAAACAGGAAGACAGCCATTTTGATTTTAACGTGTCATTTTTGCCTGATTTCCACACATTGTATTTTAACGCACTCCTCCTACAGATTTCATCCATTCAAAACCACATTTATTTAAAAACATTGAGAGACCATGCTGATCAAAAGCTGTGCTCTGCAGGTCTGTAGGTCAGTGGGCGTGGCTACTAACAGTAAGTGACCAGTTTTTACTTTCACTTGTACTGATGACACATAGTTGAACCCATCAACTTTATTCCCCCTGTACAACATGTAGAAGAAGTTGCTTAAACTACCTTACGAATGCTGTGATGCTTCGAGTAATGGCGTCCGTGTGGCGATGTGGTGACAATAGATCCCTCGCCATGAAAATACGTTTGTGCTTTTGATGTTCTTAACGAATTCGTATCATCATGGAAATTCATATGCCGGTCAAGGGTGGTGAGCTCCAATATCTGATTGGGGCGCTGCCCATGAGGGCAGCAAAATGCCTCGGTAGCGCCTCCTTGAAATTTTGGAAAACCCCTCCCCATAAGGGGTTTTTTGGAATAGGAAAATGAAAATTGGTACACACGTGTATGTTGCCAATTCGAACAAAAAAGTCTCTGGCACCATTGGTCAATTCCAAACTGGAAGTTAGCCCATTGAGATCAATGATCTCTTTTTCAAGGGAGACCTGGCCAAGATAGCAGCATGACATGTTACATATACAGGACAAACACAAAAGAATATACGGTGTAAACAAAGCAAGCAATGGGCAGACGCATGCATGTATAAAAGATCTCCATAATCAATAACTGATAAATAAAGTAGCAGAGATCAGCTTCTTTCTCGTCTCAAAATTGCATTTTAATGAACTCCTCCAAGCGATTCCGTCCAATCAACCTAATATTTATTTCTGATTATCAAGAGACCATGCTGACCAAAAGTAGTGCTCTGCATGTCTGTCGCTAAATGGGCCTGGCCGCCATGGTGTCCCCATTTCAGATGCCTCGCCAAACACATTCGAGCTGCTCTCTCTCCCTCATACTTCATCCAAATGGATTCAAAATTCCTGTACATGGTAAAAGCCCCACCCTGAACGCCTCGATGTGCTGCTAAACAATCTAGCTCATCGCGCCCCCTTATGGAAACAGAAAATGCCACATTTTACGTTGAAATTGGCCGATTTGCTCAAAACTTCACATTTGTGCTTAGGATCTGCCCCTGAATGCACCTGCCCACATTTGGTTACACTCTGAGGGCCCCCAGGTGGATGAAGTATCAACTTGTCATGACTCCTTCAGCTTTGTCCGATTCGCTCAACACTTTCTCTCAGGTTGGGGCCGGCACTTGACCTGTCCAATGCTCATGAGTGCAGAGCTGCACCCGCCAGGATCTCACCACAGCCCCAATGTGCTCAAGGAGGCGAGGGCCCATTCAACGCTGCTTGCAGCTTTAATGTACATTGTGATTGTGATTTCCTCACTGAGGAAATTTCTTCAAACAACACCAGCTGCTCTCGAGGGAACAGAAAATCAGCAACAAAAATCAGCGAGCCAGCGAGTGACCAGGAGGCTAACAATGTCCAACTTGCTAGTTAGTCAACCCTCTGGTACATACTAATGTAACAATTACATAACATACCGCACAATTAGCGAGGCTACTGAACTTATAAACAATTTGGGGACAGGATCAGCCCATCAGTTCTTTAAATCCAAATCCAGCCCTGGTTTTCTCTTCCTGGTAATTAACTGATAAACACTGGATGCCCCCCAAGCAGTGGCTGTAGCCCAAATAGGCTGCATTTTTAGGGTGCAACATCAGGACAGGTTGTTCCGATGTGAAGGCGCCTACGGATATGGCTCAGAAATGCAGCCTTTATTGGGTGGATTGAGAAGAATGGGAGTTTGGATCCCGAGCAGCTGTTTCTCACAATGCTGTGTGGACACCAAAACCAGGTGTCTATTGAAAAATGTTAACATCAACATTTCCACTGACGCAAACATCCAATCTTAGTCAACCATCTCTAAAGCGAAGCCTTCGCTGCTTCGTAGCACGAACAGCCCAGGCTTTGAGAAACAGCTTACAGGCACTTCTGAACAGCTGGACTGTCTTTACACCTGCCTTACCGGTGAAGGAAGGGTTGAAAACCAGTAGTTGTTGGACTTTGAAGACCGTGGTTTGATGACACCTGACCTCGGATGAATTATCATTTTTAGTTTTTTTTTTCATATTACCCATTTAGATAGCTAATCAGCGAGAGGCACATGGTGAACTTACTCCAGATTATTAGTTGCCTGATCATCATCACATTCCGGTGCCAAGTTGCTCAAATGAACGTTCATCAGTGGCTTGATTGTCAGTTTTGTTGTTTTATAGATGTATTGTTCAGTATAACCAAAGCTCTTTGGACAGTGTTGGTGGGGCAGAGTTTCCTTTGTCCAATCTGAATGCCTCTGCTCAAACAAACCACAGACTTTTGGGCAAAGGCTCCTCAGAGGAGCTCGTCCCTCCCCTGCTATTGGTCATGAATAGTCAGTTTTGGTATTAGATTTGACTGCTGCAGATGCACTTTGGCTCCTCCCACCAGGACACATGTGACTATATTCAGCTGCACTTTTGGGCACCAAACTAATGTCGTCAGGACCCTGTCCCAGTAGGATATGAGTTTGATTCTGGTGTTCATTCAGAATCTCTCCGTTGATTAATCTTATAAGGTTGATGGTGTTTTTAAACATGCTGTAATTACAATGTGAGGAATCTGCGGTGTGAGGGCTGAACACGACAGTGCGGTTTGAACAGACTCTGATGAGATCAGCCTGTCCCTTCAGTGTTTGCTGCCTTTTCCAAAGCTGTTGGCTCTGCAGAGAAGCCGAGGAGGTGAATGTCCTCACGATGCACGTTTTTAAAATAAGCCTGAGAAGGCAGTTGCGTCACGAGCAGCCAGGTGAAACGCTCACGAATCGAATAACCCCATGACTCTGTAATAGACGCGTGAGAGAGGAGGTGGCGGAGAAACAAAAGGAGGTGACGTCCTCTCCATCTTTTAAATGTGTTTGTACATTTCTGTATGAATAATGATGGAATATCAGTGCCATACATAACTATGTTGAAGAAAACTCTTTGAAGTCTTCTTAATAAATTACCTCTCCACTTCCCTCCAAAATAAAAGTGGTGCAATATTTATCACACTTCACAAAAATTTGAATGTGAAAAAATCCTTGAAATTTTCATCAAAAGCATTCTAATCAGGCATTCCTCAGGTCAGCTAATGAGCTGGCAGGAGTCGGGGCCTAGCTGAAGCCTGGCTCCTGTGGAAGCTGCGAGGAGATAGCTGCCCATGTTTCATCAAAGGAAGGGCTCATTAGCAGATCTTTCAGGAGCTGATTTGATTATAGTTTCACTTTTAAAAGTGAAAAATATTTCCCTCATTAGGATGATTATAATTCAAGGTCATCGTTTGAAGCCGTGCCTGTCAATACGAGATAAATCGACTTCCATCTTCTTTTTTCTTGTTTTAAAACCACCACTTCTTTCCAAGGCTTTTAAACATTTCTTGCTTTCCTTTTGGTAGAAAACCTTCATTGCTGTAATTATTTTTCTCTAATCTCACCATTCCATTTTTGGAACAAAAGATCAGCAGAAAAAAAAAGCAGAACAAAGTGCGTACTAGGGCAACAAACACAGAAAGAGAGGACTGCGGGGGGACAGTATTAGAGAGGATTACAGGTGGACAGTATAAGAAAGGACTGCGGGGGGACAGTATAAGACAGGATTGCAAGGGTACGGTATAAGAGAGGATTGCGGGGGGGACAGCATAAGAGAAGATTGTGGGGGGACAGTATCAGAAAGGACTGCAGGGGGACAGTATAAAAGAGGACTGCGGGAGGACAGTATAAGAGAGGATTGCGGGGGGACAGCATAAGGGAGGACTGCAGAGGGACAGTATAAGAGAGGATTGTCAGGGGGACAGTATAAGAGAGGATTGCAAGGGTACAGTACATGAGCGGATTGCAGGGGGACAGTATGAGAGAGGATTGCGGATTGCGGGGAGAAAATAAAAGAGAGGACTGCAGGGGAACAGTAAAAGAGAGGATTGCAGGAGGACAGTATAAGAGGGGCTGCGGGGGGACAGTATAAGAGAAGATTGTGGGGGGACAGTATAAGAGAGGATTACGGGGGGACAGTATAAGAGAGGACTGCGGAAGGACAGTATAAGAGAGGATTGCGGCGGGAGAGCATAAGAGAGGACTGCTGGGGGACAGTATAAGAGAGGATTGCGGGGGGACAGTATAAGAGAGGACTGCGGGGGGACAGTAAAAGGGAGGATTGCGGGGGGACAGTAAAAGAGAGGAATGCGGGGGGACAATAGAAGAGAGCATAGCAGGGGGACAGTATAAGGAGGACTGCGGGGGGACAGTATAAGAAAGGATTGCGGGGGGACAGTATAAGAGAGGACTGTGGGGGGACAGTATAAAAGAGGATTGCTAGGGTACGGTATAAGAGAAGATTGCGGGGGGACAGCATAAGAGAGGATTGTGGGGGGACTGTATAAGAGAGGATTGCAGGGGGACAGTATAAGAGAGTACTGCGGGGGGGCAGTATAAGAGCGGATTGCGGGGGGACAGTATAAGAGAGGATTCTGGGGGGACAGTATAAGAGAGGATTGCGGGGGGACAGTATAAGGGAAGACTGCAGAGGGACAGTATAAGACAGGATTGTCGGGGGAAAGTATAAGAGAGGATTGCAAGGGTACAGTATAAGAGAGGATTGCGGGGGGGACAGTATAAGAGAGGATTGCGGATTGCTGGGGGACAGTATAAGAGAGGACTTCGGGGGGACAGTAAAAGAGAGGATTGCAGGGGGACAGTATAAAAGAGGATTGTCAGGGGGACAGTATAAGAGAGGATTGCGGGGGGACAGTATAAGAGAGGACTGCGGAAGTACAGTATAAGAGAGGATTGCGGGGGAGAGCATAAGAGAGGACTGCTGAGGGACTGTATAAGAGATGATTGCGGGGGGACAGGATAAGAGAGGACTACGGGGGGACAGTATAAGGGAGGATAGCGGGGGGACAGTAAAAGGGAGGACTGCGGGGAGACAATAGAAGAGAGGATAGCGGGGGGACAGTATAAGGGAGGACTGCAGGGGGACAGTATAAGAGAGGATTGCTAGGGTACATTATAAGAGAGAATTGCGGGGGGACAGTATAAGAGGGGATTGCGGGAGGACAGTATAAGAGAGCACTGCGGGGGGAGAGTAAAAGAGAGGACAGCGGGGGGACAATAGAAGAGAGGATAGCGGGGGGACAGTATAAGGGAGGACTGCGGGGGGACAGTATAAGAGAGGAAGGCGGTGTGACAGTATTAAAGAAGATTGCAAGGGCACAGTATAAGAGAGGATTGCGAGGGCACAGTATAAGAGAGGATTGTGGGGGGACAGTATAAGAGAGTACTGCCGGGGGACAGTATAAGAGAGGATTGCTGGAGGACAGTATAAGAGAGGACTGCCGGGGGAGAGTATAAGAGAGGATTGCGGGGGGACAGTATAGGAGAGGACTGCGGGGGGACAGTATAAGGGAGGATTGCGGGGGAACAGTAAAAGAGAGGACTGCGGGGGGACAATAGAAGAAAGGATAGCGGGGGGACAGTATAAGGAAGGACTGCAAGGGGACAGTATGAAAGAAGATTGCGGGGATCAGTATAAGATAGGACTGCAGGGGGACAGTATAAGAGAGGATGGCGGTGTGACAGTATTAGAGAGGATTGTGGGGGGACAGTATAAGAGAGGATTGCAGGGTAGACAGTATAAGAGAGGATTGTGGGGGAACAGTATAAAAGAGGACTGCGGGGGGACAGTATAATACAGGATTGCAGGGGGACAGTATAAGAGAGGACTGCAGGGGGACAGTACAAGAGAGGACTGCGGGAGGACAGTATAAGAGGGGACTTCATGGGGACAGTATAAGAGAGGTCTTCGGGGGGACAGTATAGGAGGGGATTGCAAGGGGACAGTATAAGAGAGGATTGAGGGGGGACAGTATAAAAGGGGACTGCGGGGGGACTGTATAAGAGATGATGGCGGGGGGACAGTAAAAGAGAGGATTGCAGGGGATAGTATAAGAGAGGACTGCATGGGTACAGTGTAAGAGAGGACTGTGAGGGGACAGTAGAGAAGAGGATTGCGTTGGGACAGTATAAGAGATGACTGCGTGGGAGAGTATAAGAGAGGATTGCGGGGAGACAGTATAAGAGAGGACTGCGGGGGGACAGTATAAGAGAGAATTGTGGGGGGACAGTAGAAGAGAGGATTGCGGGAAGGCAGTATAAGAGAGGACTGCAGGGGGACAGTATAAGAAAGGATTGCGGGGGGACAGTATAACAGAGGATTGCCGGTAGACAGAATAAGAGAGGACTGCAGTGGGACAGTATAAGAGAGGATTGCCGGGAGACAGAATAAGAGAGGGCAGCGGGGGGACAGTATAAGAGAGGATAGGGTGGGACAGTACAAGACAGAACTGCAGGGGGACAGGAAAGAGAAGATTGCGGGGAGACAGTATAAGAGATGATTGCGAGGCACAGTGTAAGCGAGGATTGCAGGGGGACAATATAAGAGATGACTGTGGTGGGACAGTATAAGAGAGGATTACGAGGGGACAGTATTAGAAAGGACTGCGGGGGACAATATAATAGAGGACTGCGGCGGGACATTATGAAAGAGTATTGTAAGAGGACAGTATAGAGAGGACTGCGGGGAGAAAGTATAAGAGAGGATTTCGGGGAGACAGTATAAGAAAGGACTGCAGGGGCAGTATAAGAGAGGATTACGGGGGACAGTATAAGAGAGTTTTTCAGGGGACAGTATAAGAAAGGACTGCAGGGGGACAGTATAAGAGAGGATTACGGGGGACAGTATAAGAGAGTTTTTCAGGGGGACAGTATAAGAAAGGACTGCAGGGGGACAGTATAAGAGAGGATTACGGGGACAGTATAAGAGAGTTTTTCAGGGGACAGTATAAGAAAGGACTGTAGGGGGACAGTATAAGTGAGGATTACGGGGGGACAGTATAAGAGAGGACTGCGGGGGGGCAGTATTAGGGAGGATTGCAGGAGACAGTAAAAGAGATGATTGCGGGGGGAGAGTATAAGAGAGCATTGCGGGGGGACGGTATAAGAAAAGACTGCGGGGGGACAGCAGAAAAGAAGACTGCAGGGGGGACAGTATGAGAGTGGACTGCGAGGGACACTATAAGAGAGGATTGCGGGGGGGCAGAAAAGAGCAGATTGTGTGGGGACAGTATAAGAGAGGTCTTCGGGGGGACAATATAAGAGAGGAATACGTGGGGACAGTATAAGGGGGACAGTATAAGAGAGGATTGCAGGGGGACAGTATAAGAGAGAACTGCGAGGGGACAGTATGAGAGGGGACTGCAGGGGGAGAGTATAAGGGAGGACTTCGGGGGGACAGTATAAGAGAGGATTGCGGGGGGGCAGTATGATTGCGAGGGGACAGTATAACCGAGTTTTTCGGGGGGAAAGTATAACAGAGGATTGCGCGGGGAACTTATAAGAAGATTGGGGGGACAGGATAAGAGAAAACTGCGGGGGGACAGTATAAGAGAGTATTGCGAGCGGACAGTATAAGAGAGAATTGTGGGGGGAGAGTATAAGAGAGGATTGCGAGGGACAGTATAAGAGAGGATTGCAGGGGGACAGTATAAGAGAGGATTGCGGGGGGACAGTATCATAGAGGATTGCGGGGAGACAGTATCAGAGAGGATTGCGGGGGGACAGTATAAGAGAGGATGCGGGGGGGGCAGTATTAGGGAGGACTGCGGGGGGACAGTATAAGAGAGGATTGCGGGGAGACAGTATGAGCGAGGATTGCACCGGGACGGTAAAAGAGAGGATTGCACGGGGACAGTATAAGAAAGGATAGCGGGGGGACAGTATAAGAGAGGATTGCGGGGGGACAGTATAAGTGAGGATTGCGGGGGGACGGTATATTTTCTCTTTCATCACTTAGAGGAACATTTGAACGAAAGTTTGCAATGGGCTGTTGAAAGTGTCTCATTGACCCTTTGAAAACTTAAATTTAACTGATATTTCATGATTACAGGTCCTCCCAAGGACCCAAACGAATGTAATCGGTTTAGAGCAGGGCTGCCCAAGTCACAATCACTGAGGGCCACGTACAGCTCGTGTTCTGCTCTCCTTACACCCGGGACTCAGGTGTGATGAAAGTCTGGCAAATCAGTGGAAATAACTATTCATTTCATTGCTGAGAAGGTGAGACATCCAAGCTGAATTTCAATCTGCGAGCCAGATTTGGGCAGCCGTGATTTACAGCCATTCACTCGCAGAAGCTTGACTTACATGCACTTGCATACATGCACCTGAATTAGAGGCTAAATCACGTGTGTCAGCCATATTGGACCTCAGATTTTAGATGAGGAGACCCTCAGCCTCTTCTCAATGCTGAGGTGTCCTGAAGGAGAGATGACATTAAGATTGTGTTGTGAGAGTGATGATATGTGCTGTTTTCAACAGACTGGTTATAACTAATTTCATTGAAAAAGAAGCAGTTATACAGGCAGAGGAAGGTTGAAGTCATTTGCTGTGACAGGGCAAAAGAATGTGCCCCTCAGTAGCGAAAAACTGAAACTGGGCAGTTGGTAGCGGTTGGTAGCGGTTGGTAGCAGTTGGTAGCGGTTGGTAGCGGTGGCCATAAATGGGGGGTGTTTGTGTTTTTCTCTCCCTCTTCCTCTCTCTCCTCCATTTCATCAAAGCGCTGGAAAAGCTTCCCTGTGATTGGAGCCGCAGGCCTGACATCGGGCATTAAGCGGAATCGATAGCGGTGTGATAGCGCTTGCTAGCACTCTGCAGCCACACTTTAACTGCACAGAAAAGAGATTAAATGAGATTTAATGCTTTCGAATTAAAAATTCGCATTACAGGAGGAAGAGACCAATCCTAGCAGCCGTGCTCAGGGTTGCAAAAGCGCTGGGATGGGTCTGAGGCTCAGAGAAGACTCCGTGCTTGTTTTGGTTTGACAGGTTAAATAGACTTGAGGTTTATTTTGATTTACGGGCTAAAATAACTGGGGCTTATTTTGATTTGTGGGCTTGACAAGACTTGAGGCTTGTTTTAGTTGCGGGTTCAAAAGACTTGAGGCATTTTTTGGTTTGAGGTTTTAAAAAGACTTGAAGCTTGTTTTGGTCAGAGGATTAAAAAAGAATGGAGGCTTATTTTGGTTTATGGGTGAAAAAAGACTTGATGCTCGCTTTTTGTTGAAGGCGTTTTAAGGACGTTTTGCTAGTTTTAAGGATAAAAAGACCGGATGCCTATTTTGGTTACCAAAATAATGGAAGAATTGAGGCTTGTTTTGGTTTATGGGTGGAAACCACTGATCTATATAGAATAACTGGATATGATGGAGAACTGCGCTGGGAGGTTGAAGCAAGCGGAAGTGGCCGAGCGGCCATTTTACTACACCCAGTCGCGTTATAGTATTCTATGGCAGAGAAGCGCTGATGTGCAGCCTTGTAATGCAGAGCGACATTTTATGGGGGATGTGGCGAGACAATGCACTGGCTGTAGTGAAGACGGATACACATAAATGAATTTAAACGAATATATTGCTTATTATTAGCCACTGGCGATCTACCTTAACGGCAGATCAATGTTAGTTCAGCTAACAGTTATTATTGGAACAGTTCAAATTAATGTTCGCTAACGTGATCCATCAGGTTAGCCTGAAGCTAACGTTACCTAGATTACCGAACTGAAGTTAACCAGATCAATCAATGTCACGCGGCATAAATTAGATAATCCAGTAAAACTGCTGTGTAACGCTGTCTATAATATTAGACCAGTCTAACTAAACAACAAAACCGGTGTTGACTGGTCTCATCATTAAGGCAAATTTATTCCAGCACTAAAAACGGCTAATGTTCCGCTGACACTCAATTACCGTTGACGGACTAATTTAATTCTGCCAGGTAATCATTGAGGATGTAACGTTAGAGCTACTTAAACAGATAATGTGATTCACACTCGACAATGAATAGCAGGTTTTACATACATCTCCATAACGCACAACTCACTTCACTCCTCATGTGAGCGCTGATTTAGCGACCTTGATAAGTTTACACTGCAGTCTCTTCAGTGAACCAACTTTCGCTTCGTTGGAAAATTAGCCGAGAGCTTCACGGCAGCTACTGAGTGAAGACAGCGCAAGAGAAAACTCAATACAAACTTCCGTTGGGGCTTAATGCGTTATGCGCGATTGGATCTCACACCCAGTGTTTGTCAGATAAAGACAGCGGTTGACAAGATGCAAGCTTATTGCTACTTTATTTTTTCATGAAGTCCCCCTACTTGTCGACTCTCGCTAATTGCTTGAGCCACACGCCTTTTATAACCTAGTGCCGAGTGCCACTGTTTTTTTTTTCTTTATCAACCCACTAAATACCGAGAGTGAGAGTCCGCTTTTCATTGGAACACGGACCAGTTCAATCACGCGAAGCATTGGCCAATTAATAAGCAAATTATTCCTGCACTGAATTTAGCCAATGATTTCATCGCTGTTAGATCGCATAGGGTGAAAAACCATGTCTTCAGTAGCCAATTACGATAATTGGAAAAGATGTCAATAAAGGAAAATGATTGAGATCTAGCCAGGACTAAAAGGGACGTGTCTTTGCCCCTCCTGTAGGACCGCCACTGCCCCCCATTCATAATAATAATAATAATAATAATAATAATGCGTGCAGGATTGACGTCTTTTGTTCAGTCTCAATGACTTTGGACTTCAATGTCGTTGCATCACTGCCCCACTCAGAGCAGAGATGAAGAAAAATCCGTATAGATTTCCTATGGACGCACTCGTTGGTCGTACTGTCGATGCTTATATTGTCCATTGAAAATGTGAAAGGAACTTTAACAACTTTACAACTGCTGCCTACTGTAGTTAAATCTGCGGCCCTTGAGGCATTTTTCGTACAGTCTGGTCGATCTGAGGAGGAAACATAAAATACTGCCTCTTCCGTGTCTGTGAAAAGATATCTTCTCACTTAATTATATCGTTGGCTGCAGCGTGTTCAATGTGAGTAATGTTCTGAGAGATTATAGTTGGGCATAAAAATATGGCGGCACGGTTACTTCAAAATTATGACGTCATCAGCTATCCAGGTCTTATACCTGTATATGGATCAGTGGTGGAAACGTGAGGAAAATTCATATTGCATAAAATCCCTTGAGGGTACAATGTGTGTTAAATAACGCTGCCCCTTTCACTTTAACTAAAGTTGTGTTCATCAATTTTTTTCTCTCTCCGAGAAAAATTTTGCCATCAAATTTAAAAATGTTCCAAGAATAAAAATCAGAGGTGATTTTTTTTTTCCAGAATTTTTTCTCTAAAATGTATTCAACTCATTCAGGTCTGCTTTGTATTTATGATTAAATGACAATGTTGTGACATTTTATTTTTTTTTAAATGCAGCAATAGTTCTGTATCTTCATGGGTAATTTTATTGCATTCACCCAGACCCAGGCACCAGGGACTGCGACATCAATCCTCCCCCGTCCACTTTAGCAGTTTAACAACTGGCAGAATTCAACTTATTTAGTTATTTATTGTTCTGTATTTTCCTCTTAGATCAGAATCGCATGTGTTTTTTGGTGTCCAAAAATCTGGATTCCTTTACAATTTGAGCAGTGAACAGTTGATAGATTTTCACTAAATTACAACAAAGACTCTTTATCAATGAACATTTCAAATCTGTCAGGCATTTCAGAAGGTTTCTAGCCTCTGAATATTAAACTCATCAAATCTATTCTGTTGAGCAAAGTTGGTTGGTGTTAGAAAGTGTTTAATTCTACACTATTCGTAGTAAATGTTTAATTCTACATTAGCCTTCTTAATACCAGCTGCTCGACTCGATCGTCGATATGTCAAACAGAGCAGTGAGGTAAATCCCTGCCCTGGATCCGTCCTTAATAAACCAAACCAGGTTTCATTTTAAATGCCGAGCTGCTGGTGGACGTGCAGATGTGAGATGACAGATGATGCAGCTGCAGATTCTCAGAGATGTGAGAGAGACGAAGCGTTGGATAAAACAGGGCTTCTTTCCTTAAAGATCCCATTACAAACCACTTACAATACGGCTTAAACAGCTTTAGGATGGATGAGTCACTAATTGCTTTTAATAGCCTTTTAATTAAACGAACTGAATTAGGTGTTCAAGCAGACGACCAGCAGACAAATTAGTCAGGTTTGTTCTTTTTGTTTTTTTTAGCCTGGTTTTGATTGGCAGGAGCCTGTATCTCATTGCCGTGGTAACGGTCGCTGTCATGTGCTGTCCCGGGAGGTGCCGCGGGGGCAGCTGGTTTGCTGCTCATTTCGTGCTGATTTGCCATTGGTCTGTTGCTGGTTTGGCGATTGTTTGGTGCTCATCTGGTACTTCTTTGGCATTTCTTTGGCATTTGGCCTTTACTCCGGACTTGTTTCGGGACAGATCCTCCATTTCAATGGTGCTAATGAGGATAACAAAGCCGTTGTGATTCCAGCCCAATTACAGTGCATGGGAAATGGCGAATGCTGAAGATTTAGCAGTTTGGGAGGAGGGTGTCTGTGTAATTATGCATTAACCCCCCAGCACTGAGGGACAGCAATTTAGCAGATCTTCTTCCTGGAGGTGCAGGATCTTCATGAAACAAAATAATTATTAAATTATATAAATACAACCATTTAAAGTGATGAGATTCTTATGGTGGCAACATTCATTAATACGGAGAGTCGGTATCGTCATTCTCCAACTATGGAGAGCAATAGAGGAATCACCGGGTCAATCTCATCTGAATTCAACCTCCATCTCTGCTGCGGGAGCCAAAGACCTGAAGGCCCAACCCGACAAGGTTATCCATGAGTCTGAGGCCACTGAACTGCCATTCTATTCCTGAGTCTGAAGCCACTGAACTGCCTCTCTATCCCTCAGTCTGAAGCTTACTGTATTGCCACTCTATCCCTCAGTCTGTGGATTACTGTACTGCCACTCTATCCCTGAGTCTGAGGCTAATGAACTGCCACTCTATCCCTGAGTCTGAAGCTACTGAACTGCCACTCTATCCCTCAGTCTGTGGATTACTGTACTGCCACTCTATCCCTGAGTCTGTGGATTACTGTACTGCCACTCTATCCCTCAGTCTGTGGATTACTGTACTGCCACTCTATCCCTCAGTCTCTGGATTACTGTACTGCCACTCTATCCCTCAGTCTGTGGATTACTGTACTGCCGCTCTATCCCTGAGTCTAAAGCTTACTGAACCGCCACTCTGTCCCTCAATCTGTGGATTACTGTACTGCCGCTCTATCCCTGAGTCTGAAGCTTACTGAACTGCCACTCTGTCCCTCAGTCTGTGGATTACTGTACTGCCGCTCTATCCCTGAGTCTGAAGCTTACTGAACTGCCACTCTGTCCCTCAGTCTGTGGATTACTGTACTGCCGCTCTATCCCTGAGTCTGAGGCTACTGAACTGCCACTCTCTCCCTCAGTCTGTGGATTACTGTACTGCCGATCTATCCCTGAATCTGACGCGTACTAAACATCTGCTCTATCCCTGAGTCTGAGGCTTACTGTACTGTCATTAAACTCCTAAAGTGTTTAATGTCTAAAGATTGCTGTACTGCCGCTCTAGCCCCACATTGAGGCTTACTGCATGCATTTATGCACCGCCACTCTGCCCTTAGGTTTACTGTTTTGCTGTTCTTTACCTTAGTTTCAGGTTAATATTACTGTACGCATGATTGTATTGCCACTCTATCCCTGTGTTTGTATTGTATATACCACATTATCTGATTCTCAATCCAAGAGTCACTGACTTTCTGGTTCCCAAATATATGAAATTTCTCACACCAAAAAACTTGCAGGAATAACATGTCAGCCCTATTAAAGATGGGATAATTCTCTGATATATTAGAGAAACACATGCACATGTACCCAAGATCCAGACATAACTGTAAAGATTCAACAGACTCTATGTACCAAAAATTCTGGAAACATACAACAATATAAATATCCTAAATGCCCAAACATGTCATGACCTCGAGGCCTAGTTTTCATACGATTCATTCAGCCTTGTCAAGAGAGACAGAAATGTTTGACTTAAAAAGTGAGGTCCTAACAGGAGGCTTTAACCACAGACCCATGTGGTGCGTCTGTCTTCTTCGCGGACCGACATAAATAACACTCTTCTGATTCATCTGACCGTTTGCTCATGGCAGCTGTGAAAAATCAGGATTTGAAAATCCAGTTTCTGCCTGGAGCAAGTTTCCCCGCATCACACGAGCTCTCGGGGCGAGCAGTGATCTGTCGAATTGTGAGGAACACTGAACATATTTTATATCATAAACTGAGGATACTGATGTCCAGCATGTCATCGTGTATAAGTGTGTTTGTGTGAGTGCTTGTCTGTGTTATATTAACATTAATACACTTAGCTCCTTATTTATTGTCATTTATGGTGTAAATAGTTGGGTGTGTGAAGGATAATTTCTCATCAATAATTGAGGTGAAAGGTGGTTCTGGGTGTTTTTCCCCCTCATAATTAAAATGTAAAACCATAGTGCAGAGAAGTCACATCCCATCACTGTTTCCCACGGAAACAATAGACACTTCATCTGAGAAAGGCAGAGCAGAGAGCCAATGCGTGAACGCCTGACTGGACACCGTCTCTGAGATGGCAGGGCTCTTTTACCACTGAAGCGTGAGAGAGAGAGAGAGAGAGAGGGAGACTCAGAGCACAGTGGAGGTTCACCGGTACTCGACCTGACTGGGAATGCGAGATGCTTGTTGGTTTTAGGCTAAACATGATATCTTTTCTCCCCTGGGCCGTCCAATCAGATGAGCCTTGAAGGAGAAAGGGAGGTGGAAGAGCTTCAAAGAAGAGCAAAGTTGTATCCGCTGCCTTCACCTGTGTCTCCAGCGATGGAGAAAAGCCGAGGCCCTTATCACGTGTGCCGCGGGACAATAACAGCGCCACACTCTGGCCACTCATGTTCGTCTCTCTCCCACAAAACACATTTTTTATGTTCTTTGCTCACTGCTGTACGTCAGCATGATGGATTTAAAGGTTTTGAATATGAGATTAAAAGTGAAACTGTCATCTTTAATTTTCTGGCATCACATCGCTGCAGGACGTGTTACCCTCACCGACTTTTGGTCGCATTGTGTTTTGCAGAATTCAAGGACAGTGGATTTTTGTTCAACTGGCTGGTGTGTGTGTGTGTGTGTGTGTGTGTGCGTGTGTGCGTGTGTGCGTGTGTGTGTGTGTGTGTGTGTGTGCGTGTGTGTGTGTGTGTGTGCGTGTGTGTGTGTGTGTGTGCAGGCTGGTTAAGCTGCGCTTGTGAGAACCAGCTCTTATAAAATCACAGATGTTGTGAGGATATATGAAGTTGTGAGAGCACAGTGTGTGCAGTATGAACTTAAGTCAGTACAATATTCTCACAAGTATTGCTATGCAAACGTGTGCGTGTGTGTGTGTGTGTGCGTGTGTGTGTGTGTGTGTGTGTGTGCGTGCGTGTGTGTGTGTGTGTGTGTGTGTGTGTGTGTGTGTGTGTGTGTGCGTGTGTGTGTGTGTTTCTGGCCAAATCTATGACATAGAAAAAGACACACTCTTTTGTACCCGCCAGAGAAGCTGCTAAATCACTGGGGTCAGAGAACTTGTAGCCATGGAAACCAGTCTCCATGACCACCAGTTCGAAACAATGCATTCATGACTGCACATGAGGATACCTGTCTGGTATCAGCTGAAATTATTTGAAGAAGTGAATATAATGTCCCTGAAAATATAAAAATAGTAGGAACTATGAGAAAATATAAATGGATTCAAATTTCAATTCCAATTCAGTACATACCCCTCTACCCCCAGCCAAAATACAGTAAGGTTTATATATTATATATTTATTGTATTTATATTTATTTATATTTATATTTATTAAAAATGGAATCACTCTTTTTACCATGTCTTCATCAACTCTGACTCTGATTATCAGAAAAGATATGTCCACAATTAAAAAAAAACAAAATATAAAAGACTGAATTTGAGATTAAAAAAAACACTCAAATTTTCTTCATTGGAACAGTTGTATGGGCCAGAATGATTTGCGTAATTAAGACTGCCGCTCAAGAACAGAATTTCTAATAAATGTGAAAATGCCAGTGCTGTATGTGTTAATGTGCGGACGAGTTCAGCCCAAACAGGAACTTCCAGATGTGTACAGGAAGTGGTGTAATCTCTTCCCGCAGCTTCATTTGCCTGTATGCGGAATAAACACAAATAAATGAATAAATAAAACAACTGATGCAAATTTAAGTTTTTACTTCAGTAGTGCATAACTGTAAAAATGGACTGCATAGACATGGATTTTTTCAAATATCAAAAATGCACATAAACTACACAGCATTAAACAAAATGGAATCTTCCGTTCAAAACACATTTCAAGCAACAGAAAAATTATTTTGCTAAAAAAGATAATTTCAAATGAGTTTTTTGTTTTAATCATAATTACATTTCCTGGTGTGAAATAAAATTATTTTTTTCTATGTCAGTATAACATGATATTGCTGTCATTATTCGCAACATCAAATATGCGTTATGTCAGGTTGTATTGTATTATCGAATGTAAAAATTGATTTAGGATTGAAGATTGAAGGAGAATCCTCACATGTTCTCATCACTAGTATTTCTGACTGTGGAACATTTCCAATTTAACCCCTTAAAAACAATGGCAGCCTGATGGCTGCCGCACCAGCGTTAGCATGGTGAGGATAAGCTGCTTAGCGCCACACTATTGATCCTGAACCAGACTCAGCCCAGGCAGCCCGAGGCTCATCTGCTGCCAAACTTTCACCCTCATTTTCCCTGCCGGAGCCGTCGGGGCTAATTGAGGCTGGTGATCCAGCGCATTGTTTTTTTTTTTGGGGGGTGGGGGGGAGGGGGTTTACGGCTTGGTGGGGCATGTTTGGGAGGGGAGGTGGGTTCAGGGGGTTCGAGGGTCTGTTGTTGCGATTGGGAGGGCTGAGAGGGGCTGGTGTCAGCTGTGCAGGCAGCAGAAAGCCGACATCTTAATAAAACAGCCCCAGGCTAAATCCCATTAAAACCTTCACAAGCCCGGCTCTCCTCAGCTGGGCAGGTACTGGGAGAGAGTGGCGCCTGCCAGCCCAGAGCTCCGAGGGACCGGGCTCCCTCACGCAAGTGCTGCTTACAAAAACATATACATTATATATGTGTGTGTGTGTGTGTGTGTGCGTGTCTGTCTCTATGTGTGTGTGTCTGTGTATGTGTGTGTGTGTGTGTGTGTGTTTGTGTGTGTGTGTGTGTGTGTGTGCGTGTGTGTGTATGTGTATGTGTGCGTGTATGTGTGTGCGTGTGTGTGTGTGTTTGGGGGGTGGTCTTTCACCATCCAGTTCTCAAAACATGGGACCGAAAAACAGAGATATGCACACACACACACACACATACACAGACACACACACATAGAGACACGCACACACACACACACATACACAGACACACACACACATAGAGACACTCACACACACATAGAAACAGACACACCCACACAGAGACACAGACACACATAGAGAGACACACACACATACACACACACATGGAAACAGACAGACAGACACACACGTACACACACACACACACACACGCACACATACATACACAGACACACACATAGAGATAGACACACACAAACACACACACATACGCATAGAGACAGACACACACTAACACACACACATACACACAGAGACACACATACACAGACACTCACATACACACACACACACACACCTCACCCATCAGAGAGGTGAGCAGCTGGATATTGTGGGAATATAAATGATGAGCAGCATATGTGTCAACACTGACTTCTGCTTATTTCACACTCATTGGACCACAAAGGCAGACCTTCAATAATCTCTCTCTCTCTCTCTCTCTCTCTCTCTCTCTGTAAGTACCTTCAAACAGCACCTCTGCCTTTGGAGACAGACAGAGTTCTGAATTCACCTGAATTCATTCTTCATTTGTGATTATTTATTGTTTTATTGCTTTCTTTCTTTTGCTGATTTTAATGTGGTCCTGTGCTGTGTTGAAAGTAATATGGCCACTCTGATCTCGTCTTGCATTTACTGAGAAAACGTGAAAGCTTGGCTGTATTTAATGAAAAAATGTAGGATAAATTTGTACAAGATGGGACTATATCCTGCGTTTTGCACTGTGAGTGAGGTGAGAGTTTATGAGCTTGGTGATTTCAGAGAAACTTTTGAGTCATTTCCTGTTACCTGTCTGTGACATCAGAGGGATGAGACCAACAGGATCACAGAAACGTTTTCCTGATATTCGGTTAATGTTAAAATTCCTATTTGGTTGTGAGGTCATGTTATGACACACGTTTGTGCTATTACAGTTTTTTTCAATTGTTTACATGCAATTTTGAAAACAGGGCTCCTTTTTTCAAAATATTCTCACAATTATCCAAACACCAGACTCAATTTGCATAACTCCTAGATTGTTTACAAAATGACACACTTCAGTGAAAATATATACACATATTTTAAAAACACACATATTTATAAAAATGCTGTTTTGTTTTCATCTCACTGACACAGTCTTCAAATGATCAGACACTATTGCCGTCAGTTACACTCTACTGTGATCAATACAAAACACATTTGTAAAAAACCCTATTTTAGGAAATAGCATGTACTAGACTTTTTTGTCAGACATTTTTATGAAAGGGATAATTTAGATGACAAAAAGATATTGACAAACCCACAACATTCTTCATGATTACTTTGAGGTATACAGAGAAGTACACAAATACTATAAACTTACCCAGCACTACACAACACTGATGCTGCAGACTGAAAATATTTATTTCTTAGTAACAGATCAATCAACAATGAAAATTAGAACAAAATAGTTTTTCTTACTGTAAAGTATAGACAAATAAAAATCTATAGCCAAATAAAAATAACTACATGAAGTACAAACACTTACAGACACTCTGAAGAAAAACTAAAGCAACAAGAATAATTCTGAAACTCTAATGATTATCTCTCCGTCTGGCTGGATCAGGCCATAGGATTTCATCCACATCACAGGCTATGTCTTGATTGGCAAGGCACCTTTGGAGGAATCGCCTTGTGTGACAAATCCACCGCTGCACAGAAGCTGCTTCGATTAGATCACGGGCCTGCTCCATGGCCTGAATGAGGGGCAAACGGTCGTAGGGCCGAAGGTCGTATACCTTCCACCGCTATGCAGAAAAAAACTCCTCTATTGGGTTAAGGAAGGGGGAGTATGGTTGAAGGTATAAGACTGCAAATTGAGGGTGCTCATGGAACCAACTCTGGACCAGAGCAGATCGATGGAACGATACATTGTCCCAAACCACAATGTACTGCATGTGGTCCACTAGGTTTAATGCTGTGATGATGTTGTGTGATCTGCATTAGATTGGCATTATAGGGTCCCAGATTCGCATGGCGGTGGAGGACCCCATGTTGGGTAATGGCAGCACAGAGGGTGATGTTACCCCCTCGCTGCCCTGGCACATTGGTGATTGCCCTGTGTCCAATTACATTTCTCCCTCTTCTTCTAGTTTTTGCAAGGTTAAATCCAGCCTCATCAACATATTTAAATTCACGTTGGATTTCTTCAGCATCCATTTTCAAGACTCTTTGAAACACAATAAAAAACAATTGGACGCTGTTCAATATCTACTGCACAGTAATTTTTCATGAAAAAGGTTGTGCGCAGTGCACAATACCACACCAGAGTAAGGTGAACAATACATACCTCTACATACTCATGACGCAGATCTTTCACTCTCTCTGAATTTCTTTCTAATGGTACTCGATACAGTTGCTTCATTTGTACTTGATTTTTTTGGGGATTCGACCTAATGTTGACAGAGAGACTTGATGGATGTTATTGAAAATATTGTGATCATTGATGACATTGGCTTTGATTTCTCTCAGTCTGATGCAATTGTTGGCCAAAACCATGTTTACAATGGCTGTCTCTTGTGCCCGAGTGAACATGGGGCTCCGTCCACTGTGGTGTCCTCGACCCTCAATCCTATGTAGACAAAAACACGTCACAGGAAAGGATATCAAAAGTGATGACAAGTACAGTAAGCTGCAGTTTCAACATATTGTGCGGTTAGTTTACCTGTTTTCTCGACGAAATGTTCGAATTACTGTTGTTACAGTATTTCTGCTTAGATTTGGCTGAACTCTTAGTCCTGCTTCCCTCAGTGTCAGTCCATGGTTGATAACGTGGTCAATAAGTGTTGCACGGATTTCTTGAGTTAAATTTGGTCCACGTCTTCTTTGTTCAGGTTCTATCACTTCTTCAGGTCCCTCTTTACCTCAACCAAGGCCTCTTCCTCTACCTCCCTCTTCTCCTCTTCCTCTATTTACTTCCTCCTCTCTTCCTCTTCCTCTACCTCCCTCTTCTCCTCTTTGAGCTCCCCCTCTCATTCTCACTCTTCTTCTTCTAACTCCTTCCATTTTTGTTGAAGACAGGTGAACTCACCTGCTGCCTTTTATAGCACCTACCTGAGTGCTGTGTTTTCAATTAAGCACATGTGTGCTTCCACACCTGGTGGATGTGATTATCCAGTTCGTTCATTAGTGTGGTCATTGGCAAGCCGGCGCTTTTTAATGAGTTGGAAGTAACCTAACAATCCTTATCTGTGTCTAAGGTGTGAAAATGTGTGTAGAGTTTTGCAAATCACTGTGTGTAATGTTTTGCAAAAAGTATAAAGCTGAGTCTGTGCTTATTGTTGTGCAGCTCTGGACAGGTGTTTTGCTTCTTGAGTGTAAAGATCTGTCAACTGTGTGAACATTTTTATTTTAGTGTGTAAACAACTGTAAAAAACTGTAAATGTTGTGATTTACGAAATGAACCAAGTGCGACAACCAGTAGAATGCAAAAAGGAGGCTTTATTTCTGAAGGGGGAAACCCCCCAACAGAGCTGGCAACGGTACAAAGTCCACGATCCAAAAACAGTATCCAATGGGCGTAATCCAGAATCGTAACCAGGGCACCAATAACAAAGTTCGTGGTCAGACAAAAAGGGTTCGGTACACAGGCGTAGGTTTGGAGGAGGAACAAACTCATAAGCCAAAGACAGTCCGAATCCAAAACCAGGGCAGTAATCACGAAATCAAGGTCGGGCAGAAAAAGGTCAAAACTCACAGATGCCACAATATCCAAAAAGGGCAAACCAAAATCAATAGTCGAGCAATCCAGTCAGAAAGATAAACACTGAGCAATCAAGGCGAGAAACGTGGCACGAGAAAACTAGGGAGAACGATCTGACAAGAGTGTGAAGCAAACAGACATCTTATATACACATCCAGGAAAACACATGACCAGGGAGAACAGGTGCAATCAATGGTGACAATGATTAGGGAGAGACACATGAGGGATAAACTAATTACATGAATTTGGCTGTAGCCAAAACGCAGACAGGGATCACAAGACAAACCTAAGTACAAACAACAGCTCCGGTTAAGGAGTACTAAAAGTGCATAGTCTAAAGACAAGGAAAGCATGAGATATAAGTGGAAAACTGCAGCAGAGATAATTAGGGATAGGCAAGGAGGCGGAGACTAGAATTGGGCGACAGCTGAGAGATCATTAGTCAATTAGTAAGTGCAGCTATACAATCCCAAGTGCTTGTTAGTAAGTTAGTCCAAATATACAAGGTTAGTGTGGATTAGTATTTAGCAAAAACAATAAACTGTTAGTATGTGTTAGTAAGACAGTAAAAGAGAGAGGAAGGAAGAACACGAGATAATGAAAGAAGATTGAAACCCAGAAACCAATAAATCACCCGAATGAGTGTCACACAAGACAAGGGACCGTGAGCAAAGATACACACCTGACAAGACAGGGGAGACAAAGTGCAAAGCATGAAAATGAAAACATGGCTAGGCCAGGCACAGAACTTAACATGACAGCAGAATCCAGAATCCCAACAGAACCCCCCTCCCAACGAACGACTCCTGGCGTTCAACCTGAAAGTCTCTGGTGACTAGCATGAAAGTCTTTGATGAGGTTTTTATCCAATATGTGCCTTGCTGGCACCCAACTGCGATGTTCAGGTCCGTAACCCTCCCAGTCGACGAGGTACTGCAGTCCTCTGCCTCGTCGACGAGAGTCCAGGAGGGCACGGACCGTGTAGGCTTCGCCTCCGTTGATGATCCGGGCGGGTGGTGGGGGATCAGGTCCAGAGGACAGGGGGTGGGTTACTGCAGGTTTTAACTGGGACACATGGAAAGTGGGGTGTATGCGTCGCATGGACAGGGGGAGACGGAGGCGAACGGCAGTGGGACTTAGGACCCTTTCAATGGTGAAAGGGCCCAGGAATTTGGGGAAAAGCTTACCCCCGTTACCTCTGAGGGGAATGTCCCTTGAAGACAACCAGACCCGCTGCCCAGGTCGGTACATGGGCGCCGCGGTGCGTCTCTTGTCGGCCTGTTCTTTCATCCGAGCGACCGACCTGAGCAGGGCCTGGCGGGTGGCAGTCCAGGTGCGTCTGCACCTACGGACGAATTCGCGGACTGAGGGGACAGCTACCTCCTCCTCCTGGGACGGGAACAAAGGGGGCTGGTAGCCCAGGCAGGCTTTGAAGGGGGAGACGCCGGAGGCAGCAGAGGTGTGGCTGTTCAACGCGTATTCCACCCACGGTAACTGATAGCTCCAGGAGGAGGGGTTCCTAATACAGAGACATCTTAGCACACTTTCCACACACTGGTTAGCTCGCTCGGTCTGGCCATTAGTTTGGGGATGGAATCCTGATGATAAACTAACTGAGGTGCCTAGTGCTTTAAAAAATGACTTCCAAAAGAGTGCAGTGAACTGGGGGCCGCGATCTGAAGTGATGTCGGTAGGTATTCCGTGGAGTCTAATAACATGTTGAATGACAAGGTTGGCAGTGTCTTGAGCAGAAGGAAGTTTAGTGAGGGGGACCAAGTGAACTGCTTTGGAGAATCTGTCAACTATGGTGAGAATGGTGGTGTGGTGATTGGAAGGGGGAAGGCCTGTGATAAAATCTAGTGCTATGTGGGACCAAGGACGATGTGGTGTAGGAAGGGGCTGAAGCAAACCTTGAGGGGGCTGGTGTGAAACTTTAGCCTGGGCGCAGACCGAGCAAGCAGCAACAAAGCCCTGAACATCTTGGGTCATTTCTGGCCACCAGAATCTTTGAAGAATGAAGCTTCTGGTTCTACGAACCCCTGGATGGCAGGCTAACCTGGATGAATGCCCCCATTCCAGGACCTTGGGGCGCAGGGCAGCTGGAACATAGAGGCAGTTAGTGGGACATGCACTGGGGGTAGCAGCATTGGCTTGGGCGTTCTTGACCTCCCTCTCAATGTCTAGATAAAGGGCATTAATAAATGCTTCCTTAGGAAGGATGGTGTCCTGGCATGGTTCCTCCTCCTTAATCTCAAAACAGCGTGAGAGGGCATCAGGCTTGACATTTTTACTTCCTGGTCTGTAGGCAATGTGAAAGTTAAATCGAGAAAAGAATAATGCCCACCTGGCTTGTCGAGGGTTGAGTCTTTTAGCAGTCTGCAGGTACTCCAAGTTCTTATGGTCAGTCCAGACAATGAAGGGTACCTTGGAGCCCTCCAACCATTGCCTCCATTCCTCCAAGGCCAGCTTTACTGCCAACAGTTCTCGATTGCCGATGTCGTAGTTTCTTTCAGCGGAACTGAGGCGGCGAGAGAAAAAGGCACATGGGTGGATCTTGCCATCCTTCGTGGACCTCTGGGACAGGATGGCTCCGGCTCCAATATTGGAGGCGTCCACTTCGACAATAAACTGGAGCTCTGGATTAGGAATAGTGAGAATTGGTGCAGAGGTAAATCGAGCCTTTAAATCACGAAAAGCGTCTTCAGCCTTTTTGGACCAAAAAAATCTGGACTTAGAGGAGGTAAGAGCAGAGAGAGGAGAGGCAACAGTGCTATAGTTCCTGATGAACCGACGATAGAAATTAGCAAAGCCCAAAAATCGTTGGAGCGACTTACGGTCTTCTGGTCTGGGCCAATTGGTGACAGCTTCCACCTTTAATGGGTCCATACAGATGGTGCCCGGAGAGATGATGTAGCCCAAAAAGGTAGTGGTCTCAACAAAAAACTCACATTTCTCGGCTTTCACAAAAAGGCGATTCTCCAGGAGACGGCGGAGCACTTGGCGTACATGTGTGACATGGGCCTCCTGGGACTCTGAAAAAATCAAAATATCATCGAGATATACAAACACAAACTTATTTATCATATCTCTCAGAACATCGTTCACTAGACTCTGGAACACCGCTGGAGCGTTAGTAAGGCCAAAAGGAAGAACCAGGTACTCCCAGTGCCCAGTGGGAGTGTTGAAGGCGGTCTTCCACTCATCCCCTTCTCTGATACGCACCAAGTGATATGCATTGCGAAGATCGAGTTTGGTAAAAATCTTAGCTCCCTGTAGGAGATCGAAAGCAGTATTCATGAGTGGAAGTGGGTAGCGGTTCTTGGTAGTTATTTCATTCAGTCCACGGTAATCTATACAGGGCCTCAACGTCCCGTCCTTTTTGGCCACAAAAAAAAACCCAGCACCAGCGGGAGAGGACGATGGTCGAATAATGCCAGCAGCAAGTGACTCAGAAAGGTATTTTTCCATGGCCTGGGTTTCTGGTCTGGAGAGGGAATATAGTCGACCTCTAGGGGGCATAGTACCTGGCTTCAGGTCTATGGTGCAGTCATAGGGTCGGTGAGGTGGTAAGCTGGTGGCCCGGGACTTAGAGAACACTTCCTTGAGATCATGAAACTCTAGGGGGACCTTCTCAAGATCTGGTATTTCTTCTTGGGATGGGCTGTGTTGAGGTTCGCGGGCGTTGTGGAGGCATGCCAGGGAGCAGTTGGGGCTCCAACCCTTAACCTCATTCCTCCGCCAATCAATATTTGGGAGGTGTTTGGCCATCCATGGATGGCCCAAAACAATGGGAGCATGGGGAGAATGTAAGAGGAGGAGCTGAATGGTTTCGTGGTGGTTTCCTGAGGTTTTGAGTTTGATGGGGCTGGTAGCGTGAGTTATCTGGGCTATTTTCTGGCCACTGAGTGAATTGGCCACCCGGTCAGGAAAGATCCTCTCGGTAGGGATTCCCCATTCTTGAGCCAGTTCCACATCGATGAGGTTCTCCTCAGCGCCGGTATCAATGAGGGCTAGGGTGGACTTACTCCCTCCTCCCCACTCCAGGATAACTGGGAGGCACGTACGGTTCTTAGTCTCCTGCACTGGCGTCACTCCAATCACTACTCTTCTCTGGGCACCAGGGGAACTTCTCTTGTTGGGACACTGAGCAATGTGGTGTCCCCCCTTGCCACAGTAGAAGCAGGCCCCTTCTCTGCGACGGCGGTTTTTCTCCTCCACAGGGATGCGAGTACGGCCCAGTTGCATGGGTTCTGGCTCAGGACTGTCGCCAGTAGGGGGTGGTAGAGGCGGATTGCTCTGGAGGAGTGGGTTGGGTCGTCTGCGGGAGGCGAAGCGTCTGCGTTCTTCCAATCGGGAATCCACGCGAATAGCCAAGTCGACCAAGTCATCCAAATCCTCCGGTAACTCCCGGGAAACCAGCTCATCCTTTAACGCTTCAGAAAGCCCGTTAAAAAAGGCATCGAACAAAGCTCTATGTCCCCACCTGCTGTTGGTAGCCAGTGTCTGGAAATCAATGGCGTAGTCGGCCACGGAACGGCTCCCCTGTCGAATGCGCAGAATTTCTCGTCCTGCCTCGTGACCCAGCTTCGTGCGGTCAAAGATGCGCCTCATCTCCTCACCCAGCAAATTAGACGTTTGCACGCAGGGTAGATCTGCTTCCCATGCAGCCGTAGCCCACTGCTTGGCCCTTCCCGTCAGTTGCGTGATGATGAAAGCAACCCGAGCTCTTTCGGTGGGGAATGACGAGGGCTGTAGGCTGAAAATGAGCTTGCACTGGGTGAGAAAAGCCCGACATGCTCCCGGGTTCCCGTCGTACCTCTCAGGCGGTGGCAGGCGTGGCTCGCAGACTGGCAGTGGCGGAGCAGACGCAGGAGCAGGAGTGGCATGGACGGCAGGCTGGGGAGACTGTAGCCGCTGAGCGTCTTGCACAGAGCGAGTGAGATCCGCCATCTGAAGACTCATGGTTTGCATATGTTGCATAAGAGCCTGAAGCTGACGCTCTTGGAATTCTAACTGAGCGCCCTGTTGGTGCACTGCCTCCTGCAGAGACTGGTCTGACGCTGGCTCCGTCATGGTCAGATCGTAATGTTGTGATTTACGAAATGAACCAAGTGCGACAACCAGTAGAATGCAAAAAGGAGGCTTTATTTCTGAAGGGGGAAACCCCCCAACAGAGCTGGCAACGGTACAAAGTCCACGATCCAAAAACAGTATCCAATGGGCGTAATCCAGAATCGTAACCAGGGCACCAATAACAAAGTTCGTGGTCAGACAAAAAGGGTTCGGTACACAGGCGTAGGTTTGGAGGAGGAACAAACTCATAAGCCAAAGACAGTCCGAATCCAAAACCAGGGCAGTAATCACGAAATCAAGGTCGGGCAGAAAAAGGTCAAAACTCACAGATGCCACAATATCCAAAAAGGGCAAACCAAAATCAATAGTCGAGCAATCCAGTCAGAAAGATAAACACTGAGCAATCAAGGCGAGAAACGTGGCACGAGAAAACTAGGGAGAACGATCTGACAAGAGTGTGAAGCAAACAGACATCTTATATACACATCCAGGAAAACACATGACCAGGGAGAACAGGTGCAATCAATGGTGACAATGATTAGGGAGAGACACATGAGGGATAAACTAATTACATGAATTTGGCTGTAGCCAAAACGCAGACAGGGATCACAAGACAAACCTAAGTACAAACAACAGCTCCGGTTAAGGAGTACTAAAAGTGCATAGTCTAAAGACAAGGAAAGCATGAGATATAAGTGGAAAACTGCAGCAGAGATAATTAGGGATAGGCAAGGAGGCGGAGACTAGAATTGGGCGACAGCTGAGAGATCATTAGTCAATTAGTAAGTGCAGCTATACAATCCCAAGTGCTTGTTAGTAAGTTAGTCCAAATATACAAGGTTAGTGTGGATTAGTATTTAGCAAAAACAATAAACTGTTAGTATGTGTTAGTAAGACAGTAAAAGAGAGAGGAAGGAAGAACACGAGATAATGAAAGAAGATTGAAACCCAGAAACCAATAAATCACCCGAATGAGTGTCACACAAGACAAGGGACCGTGAGCAAAGATACACACCTGACAAGACAGGGGAGACAAAGTGCAAAGCATGAAAATGAAAACATGGCTAGGCCAGGCACAGAACTTAACATGACAGCAGAATCCAGAATCCCAACAGTAACAGGTGTCTTTACAAAGTAAAACCCAAGTTCCAAAAATATCAGCACATCATAAAAAATACAAATAGAATAGTAATGATTGATTTGAAAAGGCATCATCCTCGACTGCCTTGAAAACAGTTTAACGACTGGCGCATATGTTGCGTCAAAATGTCTTTCTGCATGAATGATGTCTTCATATATGCCATGTACACCGACACTCCCGCATAACACCACCGACTCTGGCTTTTGGATCTGACACCTGTAACGGCTTGGATTGTCCTTGTGGCCTTTGGGCTGGAAAACTGGGCAGGTGGTTTTCTCCAAAAAACACTTGAAATGTTGACCACAGAACCACCGTCCATCTCAGATAACACTGAGCGCAGAGAGGTCAGAGGTGTTTTTAGAGAGCTCGTCTGTCAACATTACCTGTTTCACGTCACCTTGTCATTGCCCTTTGTCACATGTTTCTTACCTTTAAAAGCCCTTATGCCAACTGCTGTCTCTTCAGTCATCAGATTTGAACTGAGAATATACAGCATATTCAAAGTCATTTAATTTACTGAATTGAATTCACAAGCTAAAGCATCAAACAATTAATTATTGAGGCATTTTCAATTCAGAATTCTTTCAAAGAACTTTTCAAAACACTTCTTTTTAATATTCTTTGCATTTTCTTCAGTGTGCTGACTTTTCAGAATTGTGGTTTTAAATGAATCCCATTCATATCGCAACTATGAATTTGAAAGCTGCTCTGTTCTTTTGTAAACTAATTTGTTTACAGTTTGTTACATCCACATCAAACCCTCTCAGATCAGAGTTTCGTTTGATAGATAGATAGATAGATAGATAGATAGATAGATAGATAGATAGATAGATAGATAGATAGATAGATAGATAGATAGATAGATAGATGGATGGATGAGGTTGAAGTGATGAGGGGCCCTGGGGTTGTAATTATGACTCTTGAGAGAATAACCCCTACAGTCCGATCTCTGGTCTCCAGTGCTACAGTAATGATGAGCTGGAGCAGTTTATATTAACCCCAGTTCAGGGTCCAAATTCCAGATTCTCAGCCAAGACACATGAATACAAGTAGAATCGGGGCATATAAATGATCTTGGCTCAGCAACGACCTCGGGTTCATTGCCTATGCGTTTCACTCAAAAACAGGCAAACTACCCGCTGTACATCGGGTGAGACAATAATAGGGATTCCATCTAGGAAGGACTTGTTAGATGTAAACTCATCTTCAATGTCAATTTACCTATTACTGTCAAGAGGAATCAAATTCTTTACTTTATTTACTACTATAATTGAAACTTTTTCATTAGTTTTATGCTAACTTTCATGATGTGTTTTGCATGGCTGCTTTCGATATATTAGAGAATTCAGCTGTGTTATTTTGAAATCATGGTTGTGTAGTAGTGTGAAGCTGTGACTGACAGAAACCTGGTTACAAAACTTCATGTTCAGCATCCATTTATCTTTCTAAAACATATGACTGAGGATGAAATTATGACTGTTGATATTCTGCCTGTTTATGTCATGTGTTACAGCAAACTCCGTCAACACTTGAAAATGGCAGAGTTGTCTCAAAGAAAGTGGCATCATGTTGAGATACGAGGGCACCTTTGGCATCGCCTCTGAACATTTAAACACTTCTCAAACTACGCCTGCACCGCGGCACTATCAGCCCTGTGTTTTTTTTTTTTTTTTTTGTCTTGCGTTTGTAAGGCTTCGTCGCTGGTTAATACGCAGCGAAAGCCTGATACAAACGGAACGGTCCTTGTTTCAAATGAGTCACATGCGCCGCGAGTGAACGCTATCCTTTTAAAGATGGACGTCCCGGCATCAGGCTTGTAATTTCACTGCCGTCTTAAGATCGGCGCGGCGGCGAGCTCCAGTCGGGAGGCTAAGCGCGTGTGATCAGTGGAGGCGACGAGCGGCGCGGCTCACAAACACGCGTCACCTCCGCGTGGGCGGGCGGGCCTGTGATTAATCTAACGAGCCGTCCCGCGCCACCCGGCGCTCCGTCGCTCATTACGCAGCCCAGGAACAAACTTTCCCCAAAATTAAATAAATAACATTCATTCCCTTCTTTTTATTTACTCGTTCCGTCAAAGGACTCGGGAACGGGGTTAAACTGCAGCGCCGAGACTTGTGTTCAGCGGCTTGCCGGTGCTGTCACGGCAAACATTTCATCAGTTATACATTTTCAAGTTGTAAAAATGCTTATGCTTGCCTGGGAGTCACAGACAGTATCATTGAGATTTTACTCACATGCCGACACAAATGCAAACACACAGAGGATGACTGATGGTAAATTTAATATTTGTGTACTTTTTGTGAATTCCATACACACAGAGACACACAAAATGTAACGTTTATGTTGTTCTATGCTAATTCCATCAACACTCATGTACAACCCCAATTCCGCAATAGTTGGGACTAATTGTAAATTGTGAATTAAATCAATACTAAATGACTTTCAAATCACAGCAGCCAGTATTTTATTCACAGTAAAACAGAGATAACATAGCAAATGTTGAAACAGAGAAATTTTTACAATTTTATCCACAAAATGAGATCATTTCAAATTTGGCTGCTACAGGTCTCAAAAAACTTGGGACAGGGGCCTGTTTACCATGGTTCAGCATCCCCTCTTCTTTTTAACACAGAGTGGAGGCGTCTGGGCATTGAGGAGACAAGTTTCTTGAGTTTAGCCATTGGAATTTGATCCCACTCTTGTATAATACAGGCTTCCAGCTCCTAGAGAGTTTTGGGTCTCCTTTGACAGACTTTTCATTTAATTATGCGCCAAATGTTCTCAATCTTTGAAAGATCAGGACTGCAGGCAGGCCAGTTCAGCACACGGACTCTTCTACTACGAAGCTATGCTGTTGTAATAGCTGCAGTATGTGGTTTTGCCTTGTCTTGCTGAAATACAAAAGGCCTTCCCTGGAATAGATGTTGTCTAAAGGGGAGCATATGTTGCTCTAAAACCTTTATATACCTTTCAGCATTCATGGTGCTTTTTATAACATGCAAGTGTCCCACACCATATTCACTAATGCATCCCCATACCATCAGAGATGCTGGCTTTTGAACTGAACGCTGATAACAGGAGGGGTGGTCTTTCTCCTCTTTAGTCCGGAAGACATGACGCCCATGATTTCCAACAAGAATGTCAAATTTGGACTCGTCTGACCACAGGACACTTTGCCACTTTGCTACAGTCCATTTTAAATGAGCCTTGGCCCACAGAACAGGGCGGCGCTTCTGGATCATGCTCAACAATGGCTTCTTTTTTGCATGATAGAGTTTTAAGTGGCATCTGTGGATGGCACGGCGGACTGTGTTTACAGACAGTGGTTTTTTGAAGTATTCCTGGGCCCATTTAGTAATGTCAATGACAGAATCATGCCGGTGAGTGATGCAGTGGCGTCTGAGGGCCCGAAGATCACGGGCATCCAGTAAAGGTCTTCGGCCTTGTCCCTTAAGCACAGAGATTTTTCCAGGTTCTCTGAATCTTTTGATGATGTTATGCACTGCAGATGATGAAACCTTCAAAGCCTTTGCGATTTGCTGTTGAGGAACATTGGTTTTAAAGTATTCCACAATTTTTTTACATAAGCCTTCACAGGTTGGAGAGCCTCTGGCCATCTTTACTTCTGAGAGACTCAGCCTCTCTAAGACATTCCTTCTATAGCCAATCATGTTACAAACCTGATGCCAGTTAACCTTACCCTATAATGCCCCCTGTATCATATATGATACACCAAATTTGAAGGTCTATGTCCACCTGGTAAGATGCAACACAACCACGAATGCTTACTGTATCATATCTGATGCACAGTGCTGCCACCTGGAGGGAAGAGGGGAGATTACAGGAGTCTCTCCCTCAGTCACTCACTTCAGAGTAGTAGCTCCCATGTGAATGGGAATTCATGAATTTCTTTGGACTTTGACAGAGTGGTTCGGCATTCCAAGGTAAATATTACACAAAAACGTATTCTTATACATGTGAAGGGATAGCTGTAGATAGTAGAGAGCATATAAATAATTAGAAATTTTGAGTGTTGAGTTCTGGAGGGGTGCTGATTTTTGGCTGTATCAGATGTGATACTCCTGGAATTATAAGAAGTTCTGTTCAGCAATGTATATTTTGCTGTCACAAAACCTAATGATGAACAGTGGATCTGGATACTACCCTTCAATACTTAAAAAATATCACTGGGTCATATTTTTCCTATAATGATGTCTGTGTCTGGGCATTATAGGGTTAATTACTTGCGAAATGTTCTTTCTGCTGATTATTTTATTATCCCCCGTCGCGCGATTAGCGCGAAGCGAGGGATATAGCATTGTATGTACGTTCGTCCGTACGGACACATAAAATTTAGGCGGCAGGGGATATTGCCATGTTAGTGGCAAACACTTGTACTTTTGTATATTAATTGCTTTTTCAGCCCTTTTTTGCCTGTGTCCCAACTTTTTTGAGACCTGTTACAGCCAGAAAATTTGAAAGCGCATTTTGTGGATAAAAATATAAAATGTCTCAGCTTCAACAGTTGAAATGTTATCTACAGTATGTTCTATTGTAAATGATATATTGGCTCATGTGATCTGAAAGTCATTGCATTTTATTCACAATTCACACTTTGTCCCAACTATTTTGGAATTGGGGTTGAACATTGACTGCAACTTTACACGCCATCAGAGATATTTCAAGCATGAACTTCTCGCTGATGATAACTTTGTCTTGGGACTCTTGTGAATCCCTTACATAAATGCACGCACACAAGTACAGTCTAACGGTAATGTTTCTGTTTTTTCCTTTTTTTTTTTTTTTGCAAATTATGCAAGTATATAGTATATGCACACACACACACACACACACACACACACACGCACGAACGCACACACACACACACACACACACACACACACACGCACGCACGCACACACACACACACAAACACACACACACACACACACACACACGCTCACTACGTTTTCAAATTCCAGACACACAAACAGACACACACACGCACACTCACTCACACTATATATATATATATATATATATATATATATATATATATTTTTTTTTTTTTTTTTTTTATTTTTGTATTATTCTTTTGCAGTTAAGACAAGTCTGCACAGGTTGAAGGATTCCTTATGACAGCACTCTGCTGTAATAATTTTCTGTCTGTGACTCTGTTTTGCTGTAGTAACACTGTCTGTGACTCGTTCATGCTGTAGTAACTCTCTGTCTGTGGCTCGTTCATGCTGTAGTAACTCTCTGCTTGTGGCTCGTCCATGCTGTAGTAACTCTCTGTCTGTGGCTTGTTCATGCTGTAGTAACTGTCTGTCTGTGACTCGTTCATGCTGTAGTAACTCTCTGTCTGTGGCTCGTTCATGCTGTAGTAACTCTGTCTGTGACTCTGTTTTGCTGTAGTAACACTGTCTGTGACTCGTTCATGCTGTAGTAACTCTCTGTCTGTGGCACGTTCATGCTGTAGTAACTGTCTGTCTGTGGCTTGTTCATGCTGTAGTAACAGTCGGTCTGTGACTCGTTCATGCTGTAGTAACTCTCTGTCTGTGGCTCGTTCATGCTGTAGTAACTCTGTCTGTGACTCTGTTTTGCTGTAGTAACACTGTCTGTGACTCGTTCATGCTGTAGTAACTCTCTGTCTGTGGCTCGTTCATGCTGTAGTAACACTGTCTGTGACTCTGTTTTGCTGTAGTAACACTGTCTGTGACTCGTTCATGCTGTAGTAACTCTCTGTCTGTGACTTGGTCATGCTGTAGTAACTCTCTGTCTGTGACTCGTTCATGCTGTAGTAACTCTCTGTCTGTGACTCGTTCATGCTGTAGTAACTGTCTGTCTGTGACTCGTTCATGCTGTAGTAACTCTCTGTCTGTGGCTCGTTCATGCTGTAGTAACTCTGTCTGTGACTTGTCCATGCTGTAGTAACTCTCTGTCTGTGACTCATTCATGCTGTAGTAACTCTCGGTCTGTGACTCGTTCATGCTGTCGTAACTCTGTCTGTGGCTCGTTCATGTTGTAGTAACTCTCTGTCTGTGACTCGTTCATGCTGTAGTAACTCTGTCTGTGACTCGTTCATGCTGTAGTAACTCTCTGTCTGTGGCTCGTTCATGCTGTAGTAACTCTCTGTCTGTGACTCGTCCATGATGTAGTAACTCTTTGTCTGTGACTCGTCCATGATGTAGTAACTCTCTGTCTGTGACTTGTCCGTGCTGTAGTAACTCTCTGTCTGTGACTCGTTCATGCTGTAGTAACTCTCTGTCTGTGACTTGTCTGTGCTGTAGTAACTGTCTGTCTGTGACTCGTTCATGCTGTAGTAACTCTCTGTCTGTGACTTGTCCGTGCTGTAGTAACTCTCTGTTTGTGGCTCGTTCATGCTGTAGTAACTCTCTGTCTGTGACTTGTCCATGATGTAGTAACTCTCTGTCTGTGACTCGTCCATGATGTAGTAACTGTCTGTCTGTGACTTGTCCGTGCTGTAGTAACTCTCTGTCTGTGACTTGTTCAGGCTGTAGTAACTCTCTGTCTGTGACTTGTCCGTGCTGTAGTAACTCTCTGTTTGTGGCTCGTTCATGCTGTAGTAACTCTCTGTCTGTGACTCGTTCATGCTGTAGTAAATCTGTCTGTGACTCGTTCATGCTGTAGTAACTCTCTGTCTGTGGCTCGTTCATGCTGTAGTAACTCTCTGTCTGTGACTCCTCCATGATGTAGTAACTCTCTGTCTGTGACTCGTCCATGATGTAGTAACTCTCTGTTTGTGACTTGTCCGTGCTGTATTAACTCTCTGTCTGTGACTCGTTAATGCTGTAGTAACTCTCTGTCTGTGACTTGTCCGTACTGTAGTAACTCTCTGTCTGTGACTCGTTCATGCTGTAGTAACTCTCTGTCTGTGACTTGTCCGTGCTGTAGTAACTCTCTGTTTGTGGCTCGTTCATGCTGTAGTAACTCTCTGTCTGTGACTTGTTCATGCTGTAGTAACTCTCTGTCTGTGACTCGTTCATGCTGTAGTAACTCTCCGTCTGTGACTCATTCATGCTGTCGTAACTCTCTGTCTGTGACTCGTTCATGCTGTAGTTACTCTGTCTCTGATTCAGTTCTGCTGTATTAACATTTTCTGGGATTCTGTTTTACTGCAGTGACAGTGACTGTGTCTTTGACTCAGATTTGACTCTGTCTCTGACTCCCCCTGTTCCTCACTTTTTCTTCCTCCCTCTCTCCCTCTCTCTCCCTCTCTCTCCCTCTCCCTCTCTCTCCCCCTCTCCCTCTCGACCAGGGTTTCTTTACCCAAAAGTGCAGTTTCTGACTATGGTGACATTAACATAATTTGAACCATAAACAGACAAGGGTTCCAGCTGTAAAAGTTGGCCGCCCAGCTTTTAGGAAACTTTGCCCAGAGCTCCTGGAGTGAGAAACATTAAAGACATTTCACTTTCTCCTCTCCTCCACCCAACCTCCATCTCTCCCTTCATCCACCTCTCCCTTCCCCATTGGGCCTTCAGCAGGGATGGAGTAAGGAGAGATGGAGGGAGAGAGAGAGACAGAGGGAGGATAAAGTTAAAAATGAAAAAGGCAGCCCCCCCTGTGGTGAAACACAGAACTTCACATTTTCTGTAAACTATTGTTTTGACGGGGTGTCACTTCAATTCGTGCATTAACTATACAGGAAAATATGGCAGTACAGTGTGAAAACGCAGCGCTTATCTTTATCTCAGGCCTTAGGCTATTGTCATAAAGCACTGGAATACTAAGATGGCTGCGCTAATTCAGCTGTCAGCCGCCTCAGAGAGTGGCGCACAAATGCCACTGCAACTGAAGCCGCTAATGGGGAACGTACAGCCCTGCCGGTGGCTGCCGTTGTTTGCAGAAACGCGGTTTATTTTTCCTGTGTTGTGTAAATAATACATTCTTCAAGTCCGCAGCGTCTGTACAGTAAAATCCCGCAGGCATTCACAACGGCGATACAAATTATCTGCCTTTTTTCCCCTATCAGTTTTACAAGGTCCTCTGGGAATTGGGACTCCAAAGTCGCAGAAAAATTTGGGGACCATTGCTGTGCAATTTGGACAGGAGCGGAGCCGGGACTCTTTTGAAGCACCCGGGTCACTTTGGTCCTCTTTATCCCAGGACAAACAGAGCGGGAGAGGACAGGCAGCCTGAGCAGGTCCCGGTGTCCTGTATCAGTTCCCTCATTAGCGCTGCTGTAATACAGAAATAATGAGTAACATCAGCTGGCTTCATTCATAGGTATAATAAACACATTCCTGAGGATGAAGCTGTTGATGAATATCTGATCGCCGGGGGCTCCAGGGCGAAGCTGCGCCAGAACTGACCGCAGGCCACAGTCCCCCCAGTCTGTCCCGGAGTCAAGCGCTCCCTCATCAGCCAGAGTGATCTGAGATTAAAGTGTTCCCCGCATGTGGAAAAGAGCAGTGAGGAATGTCTTTTCGCTGATACTATCATCTTTAATGAGCTCTGGAACTCTGCATTAACAGCTGTTTTACTACAGTCAGGTTCGTAAGTATTTCAGTCTGATTCCCTGCCTTTTGGCGTTATATGCTGCCACTATGGATTTGAAAATATCAATCAGGATGTGCTTGAATGGAAAACTTTTTATAACTTTTTTATTTGAGGGTGTAGTCAAAAATATTGTATGAACTATGTAGGAATTCAATACAAATCAGAAAAATTAATATAATCGTAAATTAACTGGCTATTTTTAATACCATGGTTGCAAATCCATTTCAGTCAATGACCATCTGACGCCCATGAAGATCACTGGTTGCTTGGTTTCTCCCCCGCTGATGCTCTGTCCAGCCTCTGCTGCAGTTGTCTTAAGTTCCTGCTTGGTCTTCGAGTGATTTTGCCTTCAGTTTAGCCTTCAGCAAGTGAAATCCATCCTCAATTAGATTCAGGTTAGGTGACTGAGTTGGCCAAAGTGACACAAGGAAAATCACATTGATGATTAAGTATCAAATTTCAGTGTTGTGTGAACCCACTATACCTTCCACTTTACTTCAATGGAGAGCTTCATTGGTTTATACTTTGTCAAGTTAGAGGTCACTGAACAAAATTGGTGACTCTCAGTAAGATCCATGGCTTATTTGCTGCACTCACTAGACTGATTGGGACTCTAGCCAATCCTATAATATCCACTGAAGGGGAAGTGCCCACTCATTTGTGTCTTCTCATAGTGACATGTGCATATCAGCCTTTTCTTCATCTGTCATACAAAGTTGTGCTCAGAGCAATCGATGCTCCATCTGGTTTTGTTTTTCCTCAATGATGCAGCACATTGAAATGAATTGGAGTGGCCATCTGCACAGCAGAATTATGGACTCTGCTGTGCTGGATATAACTCGAACATTTAAAATAGTATCAATCCATTTATTTAGCCAACTGTAAATGTATTATCTTTCATGCGATTTTTATGAGTGTAGGGATTTTTCTGAAAAGTAGGGTACCTGTATTTCCAAGAGACTTGGCTACCCAAAGGATCTTTACTGCCTAAAGAGCTTTTTCTGCCCACAGAGCATTTGCTGCTTAGAGAGCGTATGCTGCCCAGAGAGCCTTTACTACCCAGAGAGCCTTTATTGTTCAGATTTTTTAGACTGCGCAAAAACTTTTTTTTCAATGGGACTCATCTTTATAATAAATAAAAGATTAATGTGGAGTCCTTCTTCCTATAATTGTGCAAAAATAAATGTATAAAATAATAAACTTAATTTAATCTCTGACATTTGGTGGAATTCTTCACATTTGCTGCCGTAACCTTTATTCATTTCATATGCAAAACCTGTTTTTGTATGAGTAATAGTATTCATAATAGGAATATTATCAATAAAATAAAAAGGTGCCTGAGATCAAAGTAGGTTTTTTAATTTGTACTTGGTCTTCAGACGCTGCATCACTATCTTTCGCCATTTCTTGTTTCTGCAGAGGATGAACATGATGTTGCACACATTTCAAATCCCTCTGTCATCCATCGCCATGGACACACCTGAAAAGCGAACACCTCAGCAGGGGTTAATGATCGTTGACCTGCACCCATCAGGTAAAGGACTTTAGAAAACACATAATGAATGAACCTTGCATTTTATATATCGCTTTTCTCACACAATTACAAAAGCAATTTACTGTGGCAAGAGATAAATCTCACCACAACCATGACTGATTACCTGCACCCACCTTAGTGATGCATGGCAGCCATTGTGTGCCGGAATGCTCACCACAAATCAGCTGAGAGGGAGAGGGCCAATTAGATCAGGGGACGACTGGGTCACAGGTTGAAAGAGCCAATTTAGCCTAGAAACTGGTGAACACTTGTAATGTGAATATAGGCCACTAGATGGCAGTATTTACCTTTTTTTTGTTAAGCTCAGACTGGAGTCATGTTTAGACATGTCCTGGACATGTCTGGGGCAAGTCTCAGAAAGTTAAAAAAAAGAGGTCTAAATGTGGGTGGGGTCTGCAAAAGAGTATATAAGGAAAAGAACTGAGACAGTAAAGTAGTAGGAGAAATTGCAAGAAGATGACCAGACCTGCCATTCTGTTCAAGACCAGTGACGTTTCTTTTGTGGATTTCTTTGCCTGTGTTTGAGCATTTTCTTCATCCAGGACATCACCAAGCCACCCCACTAAAAAGGGACTGTAATTATTTCTGTTTTTTCTTATTTATCAATCTTGGTCTTTAGTTGTAGGTTGTTATTAGTCTTTGTCTTCGTTAAAAATTAAATGTGTTTTAGTTGTTAAAACTGTGTTTGTCATCCCTTGCTGTTGCTGTTGTGTTATAAATCTAATTACAAATTGGGGCCATAACAAATTGGGGGCTCAAGGTCCGGGATAGACCATTGTGTGAGTAATTTATTGAAAATCTAACATTCCAAATTGTAAAATTGTTTTTGTGAATTTTCCTAGATATATATTGACAACAGCAATGGATGATTTCTTGGCATCACCAACCGTAGGGGTTTTGAAGTCTTTTAAAAAGACAGAACTGCTAGAAATTTGCAGACAGTTGGAGCTGACAGAGGTAAAACCAGCCATGCGAAAAGCAAGACTGGCTAGAGAGATAGTTGAATATTACATTGATGAAAATGTGTTTGCACCAGGAGATCTGGAACAGTTTCCAGTGGAAAATCCAAATATAGAAATGGAACTTAAATTAAAAATGCTAGAGATTGAAAGGGAGGAAAGAGAAAAAGAAAGGGAGGAAAAAGAGAAAGAAAGGGAAGAAAGAGAAAAAGAAAGGGAGGAAAAAGAGAAACAAAGAGAATTTGAGAGGGAAGAAAAAGAAAAAAAAAGGCAGTTTGAGTTAGAAAAATTAGCAAGAGAAGAAAAACAAAGAGAATTTGAGTTAGAAAAATTTGCAAGACAGAGAGATTTTGAATTAGAGAAATTCGATAGAGAAGAAAGACTCCAAATGGAGCAACTAAAAATTAAAATAGCAATGAAAAATAAATTTTGTGCTAGTCAGGAGGTAAAACTGGTGCCTCCATTTTCGGAAAAGGATGTTGACAACTATTTCCAATGTTTTGAAAAGGTAGCAAAGAGTTGCCAGTGGCCAAAGGAACACTGGCCTCTGATGTTGCAAACTGTCCTCAAGGGTAAAGCTCAACAAGCCTATTCGGCTTTGTCTGCAGATGATTCCTCTGATTATGAGGTTGTCAAAAAGGTTATTTTGAGAGCTTATGAGTTGGTTCCAGAGGCTTACCGACAGAAATTCAGAGGTCTGAAGAAATCTGAAAATCAGACTTATGTTGAATTTGCTAATGAGAAGCAGGTTTGCTTTGAGCGCTGGTGTACTTCTATGGAGGTCAAGGATGATTTCAACTCACTAAAAGAGATGGTGTTAGTTGAAGAATTCAAGAACTGTGTTAAGGATGATGTTAAGACCTACCTTAATGAGAAGCAAGCACTGAACTTGCAATCAGCTGCCAAATTTGCAGATGAATATGTTCTCACTCATAAGTCCAAATTTCAGTCTAGCAGTAACAATAAATGGTCCCAATTTCAGAAAAAGGGTTACGGTGATACCCAAGATTCCTCACCCAAAGACAAAGACAAATCTGGTGATGGTGCTCAGAAATCCAGTAACAGGTCTGATCAAAGTGTGAAAGCTGACAGTGACAGAAGTGGTCTAGTTTGCAGATATTGCAAGAAATCTGGTCATGTTACAACTAACTGTTGGTTCCTTAAAGCTAAAAAAAGAAAAAGAAAAGGATACCAAACCAAATGCCTTTGTGAAAACAAGGTTAGTAACCCCTGTAGTAGATAACCAATCTGCTAAATTGCCTGCTTCTTGTGGGGCTAAAAAGCCTGATACAGCTGACTTCGTGAGGGAGGAATTTCTTCCATTTGTGTCAGAGGGATTTGTGGCTCTGAATGAGCATACTACTCCTGTCCCCATATATATCCTAAGGGATACCGGAGCTTCTCAGTCACTTTTGTTGATGGACTCCTTGGAGTTACGTGATGAGACCGCTTCAGGGGATTTCATACTTGTACAAGGTATTGAAGGGAGGACTGTATCTGTACCCCTGCGCTCTATATTCTTGAAGTCAGATTTAGTTACAGGACAGGTAAAGGTGGGACTTATGTCAAGTCTACCTATAAAGGGTGTTTCTCTGTTGCTAGGCAATGACCTGGCTGGGGGCAAAGTAGTTCCCCCTGTACATCTTACTTCACAGCCGAGCACTGAAAATGGGGATGAGGACCCATCTCTGTACCCTTCTTGCGCAGTGACTCGTGCTATGGCCAAGAAGGCTAAAGAAGATGATGTTGTGGTGCCGTCCAGTACATTGAATAGTCAGGACTCAGGTGGTTCGCCTCATGACTCTGATTGGCCTACTATGGTTTCTCCGTTTGAGGACTTATCAGATACTTTTATCAGTTCTCTATTCAGCCAGCCGGATGGGTCTGGTGATTCTGATGTGTCTGGAGACTTGTCTCTGTCCAGAAAGCGGTTGATTGAGGAGCAAACTAATGATCCTGAAATTGGTGTACTAAAGAGGAGAGCCCTTCCTGAAAAAGAAATAGATGCAGTTCCAGTTGGGTATTATCTCAAGGATGGTGTGTTGATGCGGAAGTGGCGCCCTCCTGATATCCCTGCCAATGCAGATTGGGCAGTGGTCAGGCAAATTGTTGTTCCGAAGGTCTATAGGAATGAGATCTTAACAATGGCTCATAGTTTACCTTTAGGAGGTCATCTTGGTGTTAACAAGACTGTTGATAAGATCATGAAACACTTCTTTTGGCCTGGGCTTCGGAAAGACGTTTCCAACTTTTGCAAAACCTGTCACACTTGTCAGGTAGTTGGAAAACACCAGTTAGACCCACCTGTAGCTCCATTGCAGCCTATCCCAGCATTTGGGGAGCCATTCTCTAGGGTCATTGTTGATTGCGTTGGTCCATTACCCAAAACTAGATCTGGAAATCAGTACTTGTTGACAATCATGTGTGCATCTACCAGATTCCCCGAAGCCATACCTCTACGTAACATCAAGGCAACTGCAATCTCGAAGGCTTTGATAAAGTTCTTCACGTTGTTTGGCCTTCCCAGGGAAATTCAGTCAGACCAAGGTAGCAATTTCACTTCAGGATTGTTTCAGCAGGTTGTGAATGAACTAGGTGCAAAACAGATTCTTTCTAGTGCCTATCATCCAGAAAGTCAGGGTGCCTTAGAGCGGTTTCATTCCACTCTCAAGACAATGATGAGGACTTATTGTTATGACCATGAGAAAGATTGGGATGAAGGGGTTCATTTGCTGTTGTTTGCAGCTAGAGAAGCAGTGCAGGAGTCTACTGGATTCAGTCCATTTGAGCTAGTGTTTGGTCATGAAGTGAGAGGACCTTTGCTATTATTGAGTGAACAATGGCAAGAGGAAGAGCCGCAAATCAGTCTGTTAGACTATGTTAGCAAGTTCAAGGAAAGATTGCGTGCAGCTTGTGACCTTGCCAAAGAGAACTTGAAATCAAGTCAGGGAAAAATGAAAACTTGGTATGATCATAAGGCTAGAAGCCGTGAGTTTAAACCAGGAGACAAGGTCCTTGTATTGTTTCCCTTGCAGTCCAATCCATTGCAGGCTAGATTTCATGGTCCTTATGAAATTCTGACAAAACTCAATGCTCTCAATTACATTGTGAAGACTCCAGATAGGAGAAAACCAAAACAATTGTGTCATATTAACATGTGTCACAGCCTGGCTCAATGGTATGTGACAAAAAGGGAGACCACACATAATCTGCAAGGTTTAACAAAAAGTTTAATAAACTAAGTAAATAATTAAATGCCACAAAAGTAATAAACTATGGTTGTCAGTGTGCATGCTGTGTTGAATGAATCAGTCATCAAATCAAATTAACAAACACAGGTCAATCCCAGTCTGCAGGCCATGGAGAAAAGACAATCAGATCTGTGAGCAGGTCTGCTTTATAGCTTCCTGAGCCCAGCCTGCTCAGGTGTGCCAAATTGGTGCCTGAACCAGCCTGCTCAGGTGTGCCAGATTAGTGCCTGAACAGACACCTCCCCCACTACCTGAAACAGAAAGCACAGCCAGCAAAAAGAACAGGCCTCTCTCTAGGCCATAACACTCCCCCCCATAAAACAGGGTTCCAACCCTGGACTGAACCAATGACAAATAACTAATAAACCTACAATAGTGATTTAACATTTAACAAATATACAAACATTTACAAGTTTTAGTTTTACCATTTTGAACATGATCAAATTTGTAGTTTTTTTTTTTTTTGTTTTTTTTTTTTTTTTTTTACACTTACAATAGAATAATCCCATTTAACCTTCCCAACCTTTGTAGCTCCTCTCCCCACAGACTCAGCATCTCCAACCTCAGCAACCTTGGCGCCTAGGAGCAATTTAAGAGGAAGGAAAGCAGAGACCGCAGAGGACAGTGCAGCAAAATTTAAGGAAGATAAGCAAGGTTCAAAAGGTTACAAATGAGCACGTGATAATGCATCAGCCATAATATTGTCTTTTCCCTTTATGTGCTCAATGTTTAAGTTGTAAGGTTGCAAAAACAGAGCCCATCTCATAAGTCTCTGATTTGGATTTTGCAGAGAGTTCAAAAATGTCAGTGGGTTATGATCTGTCAGTACTTTGATTGGCATCCCAGAGTCAAGATAGACATGAAAATGCTGCAATGCCAAAATCAGTGCCAGCGCTTCTTTTTCTACAACAGAATAGTTCATCTGATAGGGAGTGAACTTCTTTGAAAAGAAACTAACTGGACGTTCAATGCCTTTCTTGTCAGCCTGAAGAAGAATAGCACCTAAGCCTACATTGCTAGCATCTACATGCAATGAGAAAGGCTGCTCACAACGTGGCGCTAGCAAAACAGGAGCTGAACATAGCAGAGCTTTTACATTACAAAAAGCTTCTTGACAAGACTCAGACCACACAAATTTGGATTTTGCCTTCAACAGATCAGTTAAAGGCGCGACCACAGTTGAGAAGTTTCGGCAAAAACATCGATAATAACCGACTAGGCCCAAAAACCTCATCAACTCCTTTTTAGTTGTAGGAGCAGGAAACTCAATTATAGCTGAAACCTTGGCATCAACTGGCCTCACATGACCCTGACCCACTACTTTGCCCAAATAGGTCACTGTTGCTTTTGCAAACTCACATTTAGCAAGATTTACAGTCAGATTTCCATCAGCTAGACGTTCAAACAAAGCTTTAATACGACTCAAATGATTTTCCCAGGTATCACTGTATATTACCACGTCGTCTAGGTAAACGGCACAGCCTTCAAGTCCATTTACCACCAGGTTCATCAGTCGTTGAAATGTAGCAGGAGCGTTACGTAATCCAAATCCCATAACTGAATATGAATACAAGCCAGATGGTGTTATGAAAGCAGATATTTCTTGGGCTCTTGGAGTCAATGGCACCTGCCAATACCCTTTCAACAGATCAAACTTGCTGACATAATTTGCTGCACCAACTTGATCAATACAATCCTCAATTCTAGGCAATGGATAAGAATCAGGTTTTGTTACAGCGTTTACTTTGCGGAAATCTGTGCAACATCGAGGAGATTTATCAGATTTTTCAACGAGCAAACAGGGAGATGCCCAGCTTGAAAAAGAGGGAACAGCAATGTGGTTTTCCAACATATACTTTACTTCACTGTCGATAACTTTTCGTTTCGCTTCAGAGACTCTATAGAACCTCTGACGAATTGGTTTGGCCTCACCAACATCAATGTCATGTTCAATCAGAGTAGTTCTTGAGGGTGTGTCCTTAAATAATGAAGGATAACTTTGGATTAACTCCATTAACTCTGATCGTTTATCAGCATTCAAATGGGCTAACAAAACATCTAAATTTTGAAGAGACTCAGAATTCTTCAGACGGCCACAAAGAACAGAATCATCTGGTGCTGCCACATCCCCCTCTCCCCCCAAAGATGACTGCACCACTGTACAGGAATTCAACACAGGACCTATATCCGAGGGAGAAACATCTGAGACATCAGATTTTAACTGAGCTGATGTACGAGCATAATACGGCTTCAATAAGTTTATGTGGCAGAGCTGATTCCTCTTTCTGCGATCTGGAGTAGCTATCAAGTAATTTTGCTCAGACAACTGACGTACAACTGTGTAAGGACCAACAAACTTTGCTTGAAATGGTGAACCAGTAACGGGCAACAAAGCAAGTACTTGATCCCCTTCAATAAACTGACGTTTTTCAGACTTTTTGTCATACAAATGCTTCATTTTGATCTGAGATTCCTCTAGGTTGTGTCTTGCCAATTCACCCGCCAAATAGAGTCTGTGTCGAAAACCATTCACATAATCAATCAAGTTTGAAGGTGGCTCATCAGTCAACCACTCGTCACGGAGCACTGCCAAAGGACCTCGTACATTGTGACCAAAAACAAGATCATTAGGACTGAATCCCGTGCTCTCCTGGCACACTTCCCTTGCTGCCAGTAGTAACCATGGTAGCCCCTCCTCCCAGTCATTACCCAACTCGGTGCAGTAAGAGCGCATCAATGACTTAAGAGACTGGTGAAATCGTTCCAAAGCACCCTGACTTTGTGCGTGATAAGCAGAAGCTTGGTTATGCTTGATGTTTAACTGTTTCAGAACTTGTGCAAATAAACGTGAGGAAAAATTAGATCCTTGGTCACTTTGAATGATTTTAGGAATACCAAATATAGCAATAAACTGAGTTAAGGCTTTAACCACAGATTTAGCTGTAATGGTTCGCAATGGATAAGCAGCAGGATAACGCGTAACCTGGCACATAACCGTCAACAGGTACTCAGAACCAGATTTTGATCTTGGCAAAGGTCCAACACAATCAATGATCAAATGTTCAAACGGTTTATCCACGGCAGGGATTGGAAACAGAGGAGCAGGCTTAATACACTGATTAGGTTTACCTGTTAGCTGACACGTGTGACACGTCTTAATGTAAGCAGAAACATCACGCTTAAGACGAGGCCAAAAAAAATAGCGCAAAATGTGACGATATGTTTTCCCAACTCCCAAATGTCCAGTTTGGTCATGAGAACACTTCAACACATCATTCCGGTATTTAATTGGCACCACTATCTGGATAACTGGATCACCCACACAGTCAACCCCTTGAGGAACCCATTTACGTACCAACACATCATTCTGCAGGAAATACCCAGAGGCAGCACTTTTAGCCTCACTGCTAGGCCTCACCTGGTCAAACATGTCACCCAGAGAATCATCAGATCTCTGCTCAGAAATGAGCTCTTGCTGAGAAACTGGAAGGGAAACAGGAAAATGTAAAAGTGTTATATCCTTTCCCTCTCTATCATCTGAAGAGCTCGAGTTGACTTTAGACATTGCCCGTGTCACAGCGCACGACACAAAAACCTCAGGAAACTCATTTTCACAATCATCAGGTTCATGTACTTCCATGTTAGGCTTAACAGGAGGGGATCCATCAGCCCAAACACGGTTTCCGGCCAAATCATTTCCAAGTATTACATCAACTCCATCTATAGGCAAAGCAGGCCTGACACCTATCCGGACATCACCATTCACCAAGCCACAAGACAGAGTAGCTGTATGCAAAGGAACACAGAGAGTAGTCAAACCCATCCCCCGCACCAGGACGCACTCACCAGTATCAGAATCTGGAGAAAAAGGCAGCACCGAAGCAAGAATAAATGAGTCTTTCGCTCCAGTATCTCTCAGGATTTTAACAGGCACTTTATTGTCCCTACCCTGAAGTGCTACCAAACCATCAGACACAAAAGCTTCAAAACCAGAAAAATTGACATTTTCAGGCTTAACTGGATCAACTTTTGGTTCTGAAACAGAAATATGCCTAACAGGAGCACTAAGAGCGACTGGTTTAGCATATTTACCAAATGTGCGGCTTTTGCTTTTCAAAACAGGGCAATCAGCTTTCCAATGACCCTTTTCATGGCAGTAGTTACAAACGAGACCCAAACCAACAGAACGTGGGCCTCGGTTAAACTTAGGAGACTCAGGCAGATACATTTTGGCAGTGTGACTGTTAGCTTTAGCATTAGCTTGAAAAAAACTTTTACCAAATTTACCTGAATGAGCCAGCACATATTCATCCGCCAGAGTGGCAGCTTCAGGTGCAGTTTTAACTCCACGCTCAGCAATATGAGTAGCAACCTCTGGAGGAATGCAATTTTTAAACTGCTCTAACACCATAACATCACACAGGTCCTTAAATGTAGTAACCTCCAAAGCAGAACACCACCTGTTGAAATGCTTAGTGAGATCCCTCGCAAACTCAACATGCGATTGCTTATCAGATTTCTGCCAGGATCTAAAACGTTGGCGATACGCCTCCGGTACCAACTCATAAGCCTTTAGAACTGCCTCTTTAACAGTATCATAGCTTTGGCTTTCAACAGCATTAAGTGCAGAGTATGCTTCTTGGGCTTTACCTGTAAAAACTGACTGCAGCATAACTACCTGGTCAGCTTCAGGCCAACCTCTACCATTTGCAACACGCTCAAAAAGACTGAAAAATGTGTCTGGGTCACGCTCATCAAATTTTGGCACCAGGCGCAAGTTACTTACAAAGTCAAACATTTTTGGATTTTGTGCAGTGGATGCTGCAGGCTCATCTACATTAATATTGCCTGCTAATACACCGGCCTTGATAAGGCCTAATCTGTACTGTTCCACCTCTAACTTTTCTTTTTCTAAAGACTGTTTGAACCTTTCCCTCTCCATGCACAATTTATCCCTTTCCATCTGTAACAGTAACAGTTCTTTTTGCTGCTCAAATGTTAAGGTTGCTGTCGGAGAAACCAGAGACGTATCAGTACTGTCACTCATAATGGGCAAAACACACTTGTCCCTTAGGACACCTTTCAAGAATCCTTTAATTTCCTTCTTTAAACGCTTTTCTCCAAGATCAACATTATAATGCTGAGCAAGCTCTAAAAGCTGCTCTTTATGCAAAGTATTGAAAAGCTGCTCAGAAGGGCACTGAACAAAATCAGCAATTGAAGTCATGACAGCAGAATATTAATCTATGAGGTGGAAAGTAAATTTTAGCTTCAATGCCAATTTTTTTTACCAAATTAGGAATCGTCCCTAACACATACACGTAAATGCTATAGTGTAGACTGATGCTCAATCATCAATTAACATTATCACCATGCTCAATTTACTTAAACTGTCTCAACAATTGGACAGCACTAGTGCTCCTCATCTGTATGCAAACTGTACACAAACAAAAAAAAAAAAATAAATTTAATTCGGCCAAATAAGTCAAAATTACAAAAAGTTCAAATTACAAATTCAAAATGCAAATTATGTGGCCTCCCAAACTAGTACTTATCAAATTTATAACCAAAGTCAAACTTTTTGAACTAACAAGCTCAAATCCACCCTCTATTTTGTAAAGGCAGCTACAAACCTTAATAGATGCTAAATACAAAAATAGAGGTGACAAACAGCACTAGCAACAAACTAGTCAAAGTAGCTTCTCATCATGAGACTCAAACTACAAGATTTAGTTCACTAAGTTTTATGAACAAAGCACCAAACAGTACAAGCAACAAAAACACAAATTTTAGTACAGCGAACACATCACTGGGTGTACAAAAAATTTGGTAATTTCCCCCATGGTTCCTACCTAAATATTCCTTTGCCTAATCTGGTTGGCATGCCGGGCTCGAGGTGTCACCAAACCCAGACTACTGCAGTAGGCCTGACTTGACCAACCGCAATAACCTGAATCAGGCGCACCCCCTCCCCAGGATTACCATCAAAAAAGGAAATAAATGAAAAAAACAAATGAGGAACCGAAGGAAGGACGACTTAGGTCAGCCCAGCAGGAACCTCCTATCTAAACCAGGGAGAAATACCAGTAGACTGACTTCCAGACACTCATGTGAACACATGCACTTACCCAAACAGAGACTCAACAGAATATGTCCTGTTGCTTGTACTGATTCTTAATGAGGACGAGCCCCCATTTTGTCACAGCCTGGCTCAATGGTATGTGACAAAAAGGGAGACCACACATAATCTGCAAGGTTTAACAAAAAGTTTAATAAACTAAGTAAATAATTAAATGCCACAAAAGTAATAAACTATGGTTGTCAGTGTGCATGCTGTGTTGAATGAATCAGTCATCAAATCAAATTAACAAACACAGGTCAATCCCAGTCTGCAGGCCATGGAGAAAAGACAATCAGATCTGTGAGCAGGTCTGCTTTATAGCTTCCTGAGCCCAGCCTGCTCAGGTGTGCCAAATTGGTGCCTGAACCAGCCTGCTCAGGTGTGCCAGATTAGTGCCTGAACAGACACCTCCCCCACTACCTGAAACAGAAAGCACAGCCAGCAAAAAGAACAGGCCTCTCTCTAGGCCATAACACATGCTAAAGCCTTATCATGACAGAAATGCTAGGGTTGCAGCTGTCACTTCAGATTCTCCAATGGTCGAAACGTGTGAAGATGAGGGGGAGTTTCAAGGTGATGAACCAAGAATTAAAGCTGAAGTTCTTTCATGTAAATTGTCAAACACTGAAGTGTTGCAAAATCTTGATGTAAAACTCCAGCACTTAGAACCCTCACAGAGGGATCAGTTTGAAAGGTTGATCAAGAAATATGAGGATTTGTTTCCTGATGTTCCAAAGAGAGTTACTATAGCCTCTCATGATGTAGATGTTGGTGATGCCAAACCAATAAAACAGCATCCATACCGGATGAATCCTGAAAAGAGAAAGATTGCTGAGAAAGAGGTTGAGTACATGTTAAAACATGATATTATCAGACCCTCCAACTCCGATTGGAGTTCACCCTGTGTGCTAGTTCCAAAACCTGATGGAAGTACTAGATTCTGTACAGATTATCGCAAAGTCAATGCTGTAACTAGAACTGATGTGTTTCCAATACCTAGGATTGATGATTGTATTGATAGTGTAGGGCAAGCAAAGTTTCTGACCAAGATTGATTTATTGAAGGGTTATTGGTGTGTGCCTTTAACTGAGAGGGCCAAGAGCATCTCTGCTTTTGCCACACCATCTGGATTGTACCAGTATGAAGTCCTACCCTTTGGCATGAAAAATGCCCCAGCCACGTTCCAAAGGATGATACAGTCTACAATCGCCGGATTGCCACACACGGGTGCATACATCGATGACCTGATCACATGGAGTGACTCCTGGGAAGAACATCTAAAAGATGTAGAGACGTTGTTCCAGCGCCTGACCCAGACTAACCTGACTGTTAACCTGAGCAAGAGTGACTTTGGTTGTGCTACTGTCACCTATCTTGGCTACGTCATAGGCCAGGGTAAGGTGGCACCCATAAATGCTAAAGTCCAAGCCATCATGGACTTTCCAGTTCCTGACAACAAAAAAGCTTTGCGCCGCTTCCTTGGAATGATCGGGTACTACCGCATGTTCTGCAAGAACTTTGCTGAGATTGCTCTCAGTCTAACTAACCAACTGAAGAAAGGCGTAAAGTTCACCTGGGATGATGCATGCCAGAGAGCCTTCGATCACCTGAAGTCTCTGCTGTGTCACTTCCCCGTGCTCAAATCTCCTGACTTCAACAAACCGTTCTCCATCGCGGTCGATGCTAGCGACCAAGCTTGTGGATCTGTGCTCCTACAGAGAAGTGACTCTGATGACATTGAGCATCCCGTGGCATACTTCTCCAGGAAGTTCAATCGCCACCAAAGGAACTATTCCACAATAGAGAAGGAATTGTTGGCTCTGGTCCTTTCTTTACAACACTTTGAGGTTTATGTTTGTACAGGACAAAAGCCAATGATTGTGTACACTGACCACAATCCGTTAATGTTTTTGAGGAAGATGAAAAACAAGAATCGGAAATTGTTGAATTGGAGTTTGATTTTACAGGAGTTTGACTTGGAAATTAAGCATGTGAAGGGTACAGACAATGTAATTGCTGATTGCTTATCCCGAGTTTGAATGTGTATATATATATCATGTGTTTGAATATTGTATGATATGTATATATAGACAAGTGTTCACTTAACCATTTTGTATTGAAAAGAAAAATTTTGCCTTTATGAGTCAAAATTTTTCCCTTTTGGAATGGAGGTGTAATGTGAATATAGGCCACTAGATGGCAGTATTTACCTTTTTTTTGTTAAGCTCAGACTGGAGTCATGTTTAGACATGTCCTGGACATGTCTGGGGCAAGTCTCAGAAAGTTAAAAAAAAGAGGTCTAAATGTGGGTGGGGTCTGCAAAAGAGTATATAAGGAAAAGAACTGAGACAGTAAAGTAGTAGGAGAAATTGCAAGAAGATGACCAGACCTGCCATTCTGTTCAAGACCAGTGACGTTTCTTTTGTGGATTTCTTTGCCTGTGTTTGAGCATTTTCTTCATCCAGGACATCACCAAGCCACCCCACTAAAAAGGGACTGTAATTATTTCTGTTTTTTCATATTTATCAATCTTGGTCTTTAGTTGTAGGTTGTTATTAGTCCTTGTCTTCTTTAAAAATTAAATGTGTTTTAGTTGTTAAAACTGTGTTTGTCATCCCTTGCTGTTGCTGTTGTGTTATAAATGTAATAACAAATTGGGGCCATAACACACTCTACTCTTAATGGTGTCTCCTGGGCTCTTTCATGAGCACAGCGAGTCAGGTCCTTGGTTTAATGCAGACGCGACCAACCTGGGTTTTACTTTTACGATTAAAGAGTGTGTGAGCCCTACTCCAACTTCAAAATATTTCTCAGTGGGTGAACAGTCCTGGAAAGTTCTTTATGGTAAAAATAACTGCCAGCATTCATCATGCTCTTTACCTGCAGGTTACATGTGTGGCCCGTGTATTATACTGGTGCCTCACAATATGAGAGGGAACCCAATCATGCGGAGCCCTCTCTCACTCACACTGCTGTAGTAAACTATATCACCACAAATAGAGGTTTGCATGCACTTTACATCACTGTACAGTATATAACAGCTGGCCAGATATTCTATTTCATTTTGAACTTCAGATGTAAAATCTAGAACACAAATTGGTCTATAAAGTAATGTAGACATTTTTATGTAATTAAATGCTTACTTGGTTCACAAATTCTGGCCTCAGTGAGAAAGAATAATTGGGCATCTTACTTCAGCACTGAGATCTCCTGCAAACTGCCTGGCCAGCTCATTGTTTTTGATGTGTCACATTGGCTGCACTGTTAACGCGTGTGTGTGATGATGAGCAGGAGACGGATGGTCACATCACAGAACAGTGAGCTGCACGGGCCAGAGGCTCACCTGAAAAACAATGTCACCTTTAGCACAGTGTGTCCATTACTGCACTGGAGGATTGGGAATTATTTCACCAGAGGGGACACTGCCACCTACTGGCCCACCAGCACCACTTCTAACAGCAAAATTCTTTCACCTGGTGGTCTCTCCTCTACTTACTAACCAAACCCACACCTGCATATTTTCTGAGAGGTGACTAAAGCAGCTCAAACAGTGTATGAAGAAACCAAAGTCCAGCTTCATCTTTAGACAGATAAGGAAGGAGCTCTAGGTGCCCACAGTGAAATGTGGAGGCAGATCATCACAGTGAAATATGGAGGTGTATCATTACAGTGAAACATGGAGGTGGATCATTACAGAGAAATATGGAAGTAGATCATTACAGTGAAATGTGGAGGTGGATCATTAAGGGTGAAATGTGAAGGTGGATCATTAAGGGTGAAATATGGAGGTGGATCATTACAGAGAAACATGGAGGTGGATCAATACAGTGAAGTATGGAGGTGAATCATTACATTCAAGTATGGAGGTAGAGCATTACAGTCAAATATGGAGGTGGATCATTACAGTGAAATGTGAAGGTGGATCATTCAAGTTAAATGAGGGGGTAGATCATAATAGAGAAATATTGAGGTCGATCATTGCAGTGAAATATGGAGGTGGATCATTACAGTGATATATGGAAGTAAATTATTACAGTGAAATGTGGAGGTGGATCATTACAGAGAAATATGGAGGTGGATCATTACAGTGAAATGTGAAGGTGGATCATTCAAGTTAAATGTGGAGGTATATCATAATAGAGAAATATCGAGGTGGATCATTGCAGTGAAATATGGAGGTTTATCATTACAGTGAAATATGGAGGTTTATCATTACAGTGAAATATGGAATTGGATCATTACAGAGAAATATGGAAGTAGATCATTACAGTGAAATGTGGAGGTGGATCATTAAGGGTGAAATATGGAGGTGGATCATTACAGAGAAACATGGAGGTGGATCAATACAGTGAAGTATGGAGGTGAATCATTACATTCAAGTATGGAGGTAGAGCATTACAGTCAAATATGGAGGTGGATCATTACAGTGAAATGTGGAGGTGGATCATTACATTAAAATATGAAAGTAAATTATTACAGTGAAATGTGGAGGTGGATCATTACAGAGAAATATGGAGGTGGATCATTACAGTGAAATGTGAAGGTGGATCATTCAAGTTAAATGAGGAGGTAGATCATAATAGAGAAATATCGAGGTGGATCATTGCAGTGAAATATGGAGGTGGATCATTACAGTGAAATATGGAAGTAAATTATTACAGTGAAATGTGGAGGTGGATCATTACAGAGAAATATGGAGGTGGATCATTACAGTGAAATGTGAAGGTGGATCATTCAAGTTAAATGTGGAGGTAGATCATAATAGAGAAATATCGAGGTGGATCATTGCAGTGAAATATGGAGGTGGATCATTACAGTGAAATATGGGGGTAGATCATTACAGTGAAATATGGAGGTGGGTCATTACATTAAAATATGGAGGTAGAGCATTACAGTCAAATATGGAGGTGGATCATTACAGTGAAATGTAAAGGTGGATCATTACAGTTAAATTTGGAGGTGGATCATTACAGTGAAATATGGAGGTTTATCATTACAGTGAAATACAGAGGTGGATCATTACAGTGAAATGTGGAGGTAGATCATTACAGTCAAATATGGAGGTGGATCATTACAGTCAAATATGGAGGTGGATCATTACAGTGAAATGTGGAGGTGGATCATTACAGTGAAATTTGCAGGTGGATCATTACAGTGAAATGTGGAGGTAAATCATAATAGAGAAATATGGAGGTGGATCATTACAGTGAAATATGGAAGTAGATCATTACAGTGAAAAGTGGAGGTGGATAATTACAGAGAAATATGGAGGTGGATCGTTACAGTGAAATACAGAGGTGGATCATTACAGTGAAATATAGAAGTAGATCATTACAGAGAAATATGGAGGTGGATCATTACAGTGAAATATGGAGGTAGATCATTACAGTGAAATATGGAAGAGGATCATTACAGTGAAATATGGAGGTGGATCATTACAGTGAAATACGGAGGTGGATCATTACAGTGAAATACGGAGGTGGATCATTACAGTGAAATACGGAGGTGGATCATTACAGTGAAATATGAAGCTTGGTCATTACCGTGAAATATGGAGTTGGATCAACACAGTGAAATATGGAGCTGGATGATTACAGTGAAATATGGAGCTCATTACGTTTGCTGCAAGCAAATGTAGAAGGGTAGAGGATTCTGGAATATTCTGCTTGGAGCAGTGGTCGAAACAACTTCAAAAGTGTTTATCATCATCGTGACGTATTACAGGAATTCACCTGGTGCAATTATCCTCTCCAGGAGGGATTCTTTACAAATATTAATCAAAGGGTTTCAATCATTTTGAAACACGTTTTGGAGATAAATTACTGTTGAAATTCAATTTTGTTTTCATTATTATGTTTAAATAATAGGGATTCTCCATAGGCTGAACCCATATATGATTAATCACATGCTGTTTAAGTGATGTAATAATTTTGGCTCGTGTTGCACTGCAGGACGTGGGCGTCAGGCTCAGCTCTGTGCCGCTGTGCCTGAGCTCAGCCTCAGAGAAGCTGCTCTGCCCTGACTTCCTCTGTGACATCATAAGTGAAGTGACTACTTCCTGTGAGCAGAGAGGGGGTGAGAGGAGATTGCGGGCAGCTCCGTGATAGGAGCTGTCATGGCCGCCCCCCGGGTCTGTAACAGATTCCTGCATTTTAAAACCTCCATCAGCGTCCGGCCGGCACATCGCTGCAGGGCCTGCCGCGCCACAGGTGTTCCAGCCGATTACCCGCGTAAGTGCTTACGCTGCGTTATTAAAAATAAAAAACAAACGCTCTGCCCCCGTTCAGCCTGACCCTGACAGACAGGAGACTCGGCCAGGGAGAGAAGCAGACAGATTTTACTCTTTCTATTGAGTTTACTCTTTCTATTGATAGCACAATACGCTTCACGGCGCTGCTAATGGGAGAAAACAGCATGATGCTATATCTACTCATCCCTACATCCATCCATCCATACATGCATCCATCCATTATCTAATATGCGTATTCTCTGCCATGATCACAGGGCAATCTTACCGGTACCTCAGTGATTTGAAACAGTTTGTTTTGGTGTAAAAATCAATACCCTTGAGACTAATTCCAACTGATAAATCCATCAGTGATTGAGAGGTCATTGTTCCCTCAGGCAGCGAGTTGGACACAGAGATTGTGTGTGTGTGTGTGTGTGTGGGGACGGGGGGCAGGTGGTGGATTAGTTAATTAGTTAATTAATCCAACTAGACCAGGGGCTGGGAAATTCCACTAGGCCAAGTTTGAAGTTTGAAGTTCAAGATTTAGTGCAGCCATTTCACAAAACGTTGATTGAGCCACAGTTTTATTCTAGAGGGACAAAAGCAGTGGAGAGACAGAACTAAGCAGATCACTCAGAGACTGTTAAACCTGCTGCCCTCTAGTGGTGGGGGGTGAAGCTCTGTGAGGAGTGTCTGGTACTCCTGCTGGGGTATTCACTCTGGAGATCCTAGTGTAGAAAGACTGGGCCGAGCAAGCATGCCATCACCACGGCAACAGCAGAGAAGCATGGTACCCTGTCAATGGAGGAACAGGTAACCCGCACCACATGAAAAGGTTAAAATACCACAAAACTGATAAGCCACATGAAAAACTACCTCACAATACACATTCCTCACCAGAACTATCGTTTTTCTTTGGTGGCATAAGCAGATGCTTGTTCCCATTTTGCGGTTTCTGGACTCTTGTTCGTGGGTTTTAACATGTCACATTCACCTGTGGAAAATATTTGATGCTCCAAAGAAGGTTCAGCTCTTGTGGAACAATGCTGACACTTAGTGGTAATTGTGAGAGTTGCACCAAAGTGCAACCCTGTTTTCCTGCTGTAATGTACAGTACATAATCGTTTCGGTCCATGCCGCAGTACTATTCACCTGTTTATAATTCCGTCAACATTTTATCATTTTTAATACTTTAAGGTTATGTATGATATTTCTGACACTTTAAATTCTTGATACCATTCTTGTTGTTTCACATAATAACAATAATAATAATAATAATAATAATAATAATAATAATAATAATGCTTTATTTAATTTCATTCTTTCATTTAATTTTCCAGATTTGTGACATGGACTTAGAAAATTTGCTCCAAACATGGAATAATGTTCAAACTCGCAAGAGATGAAATCCGTGGAAATTTGCAGGGAAGTTCTTCATAACTGAACAAAAGAAAGACAGTTTATGATATTGCATCAAGTACAGTCAATACTGTGACCGCAGACGATACTCTTAACATCAGCTCTCAGCGTTGATCCTGGAGCCTCCCTCTGTGTTTGCAGGTTTTTGTTCACAAACTGAAACTGAACACAACTGAAATAATCAGATTTTGTCAAGCTGCTAATTTATATACTGCAGAAAATTTCATGTTAAGAGAAGTTATTTAGTTTCTTTGGTCACATTTTAGCTAGAAAAGTCCCATGAAAATATTGTGCTTGATTCTAATAGCAAGTAATTTCAGGTTATAACATTTTACTCAGATTACTGAGAAAATCAGTAAGCTCCAATTTAGGTTGCGCAACACAAGTGTTTAAATTCTATCAAAAGAACACGCCTGATCTTCATTATATAAAAATGACACTAAAGATGTTAGGCAAACAAATGTTATTTTTTGCAACCCTGTGTCAATTAGTTTTCACCACATAGGAGGCTAAGAATTCTTTAGGTTCTTCAGTTACATTTTTTCCTCTTTTTAATTCTATTGTTTCCAATATGTCACAATGTGAATATAGAATTATTATTGTATACAAAAAAAAAAAATTCTGTAGACATGTGGCTTGACTGCCAGAAACATTAATTGAACCTAATTTAGACAAACTGACAGTTTGATGCAAACATGCAATTGCAACTGCGGTTGGAGCAAAAGCCAGCGAACGCAGTAAGCCCCCAGGGTCGACATTCTGCACTATATGAGCCCTGTGCTTCATATGAATTGAGCGTCTCTCATCTACAATGCAGCTGTTTTAATGACTGTACTCAGTTCACTTAATACAAAATGCTTTGTATAAAAGTGCCTGTTAAACTTAATGTAAATGTACAGATTCTACCTCAGTTCAGATGCTGAATGAAAGTTAATGTTTCATGAATCCAAAGTGCCAGCTGGAGGTGAAGATCGCGAGTCTCTTTTCCTGCAGTAAGGAAAACTGGAGTCAAACCGTTGGCTAAATGTAATCCTCAGTTCTCTGTTTGACACAGTGTCACTGTTTACTTCAGGGGCCAGTGAGTCCCCGTGTTCAAGACTTCCATTGGAGGGTCTGTAAAATTTTCTGACATTTGCTGCCTGAAAAAAAAAAACATTTTTCTGAAATTGATTAATCTCAAATCGCCCATAATCTTTGGGATGGCATTGGCTGACTTTCAATGCAATACCAACTGACTTCTACTGGTTCAAGTCTGGAGCAGGTGATCAGACAAGGATTTGGCCACTTTTGGTCAAATATTAACAGCATTGTACTAAAAGGGCAAGTTTACAGCAAAAACAGCAGAACAGTGTAACACCCTCACGTCCAATATCACAGCTTAACTCTCTCTAGAGGGGCGGCTTTTTATGCCCGCGCCAATTTTTACGTTGCATAATTTCTGAACAGCTTGAGCGAGGACCACCAAACTTGGTGACTTTTCCTAAAACTTGCCTGGGAACAATTTTACACCAATGAGTTGTTATGTATGATAATTTTTTGTACAGCATTATATTCCATTTGTAAATGAAGATTTGTTACATGCAGTTTTGCTGCCTTGCTGGTCAGCTATATTTATTTTGTTCATTGGCACCCTCTGGTGGCGTGTATTTGTAAAATCATTGAGAAAAGACTAGTAATTTCTAGAAGCTTCTGGCACTTTCCTGCTTGGAGGGGGCGGGATTTGCCTAGAATCCTGCGGATCTTTCTGGAAGGTTGCTAGACTATGTAAAGGCTGTGATTTTAAGCACAAAAAAGGGCAGACAGCAGAAGAGAGCAGACCAGAGTTTTGTTTTGGCAACAGTCAAATAGTGGCAGAGTGTTATTAGGAATTTAAATGGTGGATATATTTTTTTTGTACAATTTTTTTGTGTAGAATAAATTTGTTTTAGTTGTACTTTCTGGTTTTCTTTGTTGTGATTTTTTCAAGTCATAACAGAGTAAAGACTACCATCTTCGCCATTTCCTTGGCAACCGTTTTCTAACAGGTATATCTGGCAAAAGTTTGCCGATTTCGGTTTCATCAATGTAGTTTCCGGATTTTCTTTTTAACATAAACTTTTTCCATTATATTTACAATATTTTACGTAATTTAATGTCAGCTTTGTCATGTAAAATTAATTAATGCTAATTTGATGTTGTCATTGAATTTAAAGGGTGAAATCCAAGATGGTGGACTATTCCTTTGACTCAGGAACTTTTTACCTCAAATTTCATTGATTCCTTTTATTTTCCTATGATGGAAGCTTCTACTACCAACAAATAGACGTTTTTTTCCATTATTAAGGTGGTCTTCAGGCTCTATATTGAAATCAATAAACTAGACACAAAGAGGCTGACGATAAGAACAGAGCTAGTTTTGCTAACGCAAACCTGTAATCCTTTATAAGTTTACTTTCATTTCTTTCGGACCTGAACTTCTAATAAAATATTCTGAGTAAATGAAAAACTATTTTCATGGAACATTCTGGGTAATAACAATCAAAACATGATGTCATAATGACGTCATTATAGATCATAATAATACCGAAATGATTGTAGTGATTTATATAGTTTTATGAGTACATCATCCCCTGAAAATACGCCATATGGTCATTCGTCAATTCGTCTATAAGTTACCGTAAAAAGCCCCCCCCGAAAACCCTACCTCCGATGGACTGGCATCCCATCCAGGAAGAGTAGTAATACTCCCAATCGCTTCATGCCACAGAAACCGGGGTTAAGCACCGGGCTGATGGGCCACAAGGCTCGAAACAGGCGACCCCCCCCAAAAAACCCGGTCTATATAAAGTTAAAGTGAATACACTCAGCTCCCAATGTATCTGCTGTTATATTACACATTAATGTGTTTTTATTTAGTATCTCAAAGAGAGCATTGATAACTCTTCCAGGAGGTTACAAAAGAACCCAGATTAACATTTAAGGAACTGCTGGCATTACTTGCCAAAAAGAAAGAGACTGGGCAAAGGTGGCATTCATGGGAGACCTGCAAGGCAAAAATCACAGCTGAACAACAACACAAAGGCTCTTCTCACATTTGCCAAAAAACATCTTAATAATAATGCATCAGTTTTATATTGCGCTTTTCTGGGCACTCAAAGCCGCTTCACAATGAATACATTATTCATTCACTCACACATTCATTCTCTGATGCTGGTAAACTACGTTTTTGTAGCCACAGCTGCCCTGGGGCAGACTGACGGAAGTGTGGCTGTCAGTATGCGCCTACGGCCCCTCCAACCACCACCAAACACTCACACACAGCCATACAGGAGTGTTCCTATGATGCATGTTTTGTGGGTGGGGGAAACCGGAGTACCCGGGGAAAACCCACGAGAACACGGGGAGAACATGCAAACTCCACACAGAAAGGCCCCAGGCCGGATTCAAACCCATGACCTTCTTGCTGTGAGGCAGTAGTGCTAACCTAGCATTCCACAATAAGAGCATAACTCCAACAGTTAAATGTTGGGGCTTTAGGATGATGTTCTGGGCCTGCTTTGCTTCTTCAGGATCGGGGTGATGACATAATTGATGGAATTGATGGTCCCAGGAATTCTGCTCTCTATTCTGCACTGTTAAAGTTAATCGAACTTGAAGATGTGAGACAACCAGCTTCACAGCATTTTTGAGTTGGCTCAACTTTAAGTTCTGAGTTCTTTAAAAAATTAATTCGTGCAAACAAAAAACCTAAGTTGAGAAAACTCAAAAGTACTCTGCACCTGCTAGCCTTACTTTTTTAAGTTTTATAGTTTACGGTGCGAAGGAGAATGTTTGGCTATCAGATCATGACATAAAGTTCAGGGTTATGCAGCAGGACAATGACCTGAAGCACGAAAGCAAGGCTACCCCTGAATGGTTCAAACAGAGCAAATGGTTCAGGAGTGTCCTAGTCAATCTCCTGGCTTGAAACCTGTGGCGATATAGTGGCATGACCTTCAACAGGCAATTCATGCTCAAAATCCCACCGGTGTGGCTGAATTAAAACAATTCTGCAGAGTGGCCCCAAATTCCTCCATGGGGATGTCATAGACCTCTGTGATTTTTGATCACCCAATGCATGTTTGTTGTATGTCATGTGTCAGACATTCACGATGCACTTACAGAAGCTTTGGTTATTAAATTAATTCATTACTATCACTTTGCAGCAGCCAGTGTGCAACTGGCTTTCCCGCAATTGTAGCCTATTCTCTATAATGTAGAAAACATTTTGATGAAGCGCAATAAATTAGTTTGCACTGCTGAAAAAAATGTTCAGCTGGGAGACAGAATTCAGGGGAAGTACAGGATAAATGAATTATGGGTTTTATTTTCCCATCCAAACGATACCATTCATAAGTATGCTGACAATGTAGCCCTTCGGTGATCTCTGTCATTTCTAAGTACTCTCCTCATAATTACAGACTTCAAAAATGGTCTTGTCGACAAAAACAGTATTGTCCAGAGACCATAAGACAAATTTCATAAAGTCAAATAATTTCACAAGCCAAAATAAAAACATGGCCACTTTGTGATTTAGTTTTTTCGGTCAAAAGTTGAAGTCCAGTTTGAGTGATGGATTGTTGTTTTTAAGAATTTTTTTTTTGATACTAGTTTTGCTGGATCAACCTGCAGTTGGAACTGCGGTGTATGTGATGAAACATGTTAGGTTACCAAGTGGTAACAGAGTTTTACTGCCCTCCACTCAGTGATGCTCACTGTATCACAGACAGAAATTGCCGTATTGTCTGGAACATAGTTGTCTCAGTCTAACTCAAAGCTGTCCAAATGAGCAATTCTTGAAGAGTATCTTAAAAATGTTTAATGTCAACTTTTCTTGTTCTTTCAGTTTATTAAAGTTTTGTACAAGTATTTAAGTTGCTGTATTTTTATATGTTGAATGCAGCAAACACCAAAATCATTTACAGGTTGCATGTCTCTCTCAGGTTTGACATATGCTGCAGATATTACTGTGACGGACACAAAAAAGACAGATCACCTACCTACCCTAAAATTTTACCGAAAAAAATGACTTCCTACCCAACCTATTTTTTAAGTCAGTTTAATAGGAAACACACCTATAATTTTATTTGGCCTGAGTCACTTAGAGATACAAAAACTGCAACAAACATCAGGTGGAGCTCACTGCTTTCTGCTGGTCGTTGGCAATGTCACCTGTTTGGTCTCTGGTGCAGTGTCTTTACAATGAGTGAGCAGAAGTTCCAAGGTCAGTGATTTTTACTTGCAGTATATTCTGTGAGGGTTTTGGACAGGGGGCGAGCTAATATAGGTTCTCCAGATTTTGCAATGGGTTTTTCACACGTCCAATTTGTCTAAGAGGTCATTCCTTTAGATCTATGTAATTTTCTCACTCTTTATGGTAGCAATACGTTTCTCTTTTTTCCCACTTGTATGATTATTCTAGCACAAAAATGGCAGCGTTTCATTGCATAGGGTTAATCTTTATGCCCTACACCCTGTGATGTCACTTCCCTTCATTGTGAAACTCTGAAAGGCAGCAGGGAGTGGGGGGTCCCAAGTAGCAGTTGTTTGGAATGCCCTTCGACGTATTTCAGGTCTGCCGAATTCTGTTAAAACAAGTGTAAACAAAGGCAACCTGTTAAGGGAGGACCGCCGTCACTGGCCATTTATCAGTTTCACAACAGCTTTAGAACCAACCGCATAAAATTCCTTTGGCAACTAATTGAACTCATCATGGATGAATAATTTCATTTAAACTGTATTTTTCATATATTTACATTTCTTTTTTATTTAAATAAAGAGTTCATATACAGTTTGTACCAGAGCCATTAAAATTCAAATGATTTTCTAGTCTTTTTCAGTAAAGCAAAAATCAGTAAAAATCTTCTTATTGCCAAAAACCAACTGGCTAGTGGCAAAAAATGTAAAGATTGAGCAATAATATTATTATTATTATTATTATTATTATTACCTCCGCAAAGGAGGTTATGTTTTTGGTGCCGTTTGTTTGTTGGTTTGTTGTGTACAACATAATTCAAAAACATATGGCCGGATTGTGATGAAATTTTCAGGGTAGGTGGGTATTAAGTCAAGGAACAGCTGATTAAATTTTGGCATATCCAGGCCAAAGTATTGCTGAGATATACGCAAAAGTTCAAGATTTCAAGTCTTTCTAATGGGCCGGAGTTCTGATCGCCCTGCTTTTGGGTTTGCTGCCCCCTGGTGGAGGTTTGCGCTCTCTGAGTGCTTTTCTAGTTATTATTATTATTATTATTATTACTGTAGAGAAACAGCCAAAGCACAGTGTGTAAATGTAGAGAAATAGCCAGCGCACTGTTAGATTTTAGTGTTCACAGCACATATAGTTACATATTGCGTCCTGTCAGTAGTGAACTAGAATCTTTACAGTCAGCTATTCTGTCTTGCCCAACTACTTAATCAAGGCAGTTTCAGTCCACTGCTGGGTTGATGTAGTCAAGCAGGGACATCCTGATGGGCTATGTGTTGCATTCACTGAGACATGTCCTTTGTGTTTAACTCAATGAGTATTTAAGACACTATTGTATTTGTACCATACCGAAACTCCTGGACCAATATCTTTTGTTCACAATGAGTATTTAAACCCTGTTGTATTCCAATGACGGTAGTCAAATCATCATTATACTGGACACCACGCTGGTTGAGACGACGAATAAACTTCGTTTACTTTAAACTGGGTTTTCCAACACCAAATCTGACTCCGTCTCTTCTCTTGAAGCGCACCACGAAGTCGCGGCTGTTTTGTTTTCACGAACAAGACGCAAGAATTCTTCAGCGCAGAGCCTAAATGTAGAGAAACAACCAGTGCACAATTTGTAAATGTAGAGAAACAGCCAGTGCGCAGAGCATAAATGAAGAGAAACAGCTAGAGCACAGAGGGAAAATGTAGAGAAACAACCAGTGCAAAGTGTGTAAATGTAGAGAAACAGCCAGAGCACAGAGGGTAAATGAAGAGAATCAGCCAGAGCACAGTGTGTAAATGAAGAGAAACAGGCAGAGCACAGAGTGTAAATATAGAGAAACAGGCAGTGCACAGTGTATAAATGTAGAGAAACAGGCAGTGCACAGTGTATAAATGTAGAGAAACAGGCAGTGCACAGTGTATAAATGTAGAGAAATAGCAAGTGCAATGTGTAAATGTACAGAAAAAACCAGTGCAAGTGTGTAAATGTAGAGTAACAGCCAGTGAACAGAGTATAAATGAAGAGAAACAGCCAGTGCACAGTGTGTAAATGGAGAGAAACAGCCAGCACACACAGCATATATCTACAAAAAGACAGCTAGTGCACAAAGCGTAAAAGAAACAGCCAGAGCAGAGTGTAAATGTAGAGAAACAGGCAGAGCATAGATTGTAAATAAAGATAAACAGCCAGTGCACAAAGGAAATGTAGATAAACCGCCAGTGCACAGTGTGTTAAAGTAGACAAATAGCAAGTGCACATAGTGTAAATGTTTTGAAACAGCCAGCACACAGAGCTTAAATCTACAGAAACAGCCAGTGCTCAGAGAGTAAAAGTTGAGAAGCAGCCAGAACACAGAGTGTAAATGTACAGGAACAGCCTTTGCACAGAGTGTAAATGTAGAAAAACATCTAGAGCACAGAGTGTAAATGTAGAGAAACAGCCAGCACACAGAACATAAATCTACAGAAACTGCTTAACTTTTAAAGCTTTTAAAGCTTAAAAGTTGAGAAACAGCCAGTGCATAGAGTGTAATTGCAGAGAAAAAGCCAGTGCACAGAGTGTAAATGCAGAGAATAAACCAGTGCACAGTATGTAAATGTAGAGAAACAGCCAAAATACAGAGGGAAAATTGACAAAAACAGCCACTGCACAGACTATAAATGCATCAAAAGAGCCAGAGTACACAGAGTAAATGAAGAGAAACAGCCAGTGCATGGTGTGGAAATGGAAACAGCCAGAGAAGAGATTGTAAATAAAGAGAAACAGCCAGTGCACAGAGTGTTAATACAGAAAAAATGCCAGTGCACTGAGTGTAAGTGAAGAGAAACACCAGTTCACAGAGAGTAAATGAAGAGAAACAGGCAGAGCACAGAGTGTAAATATAGAGAAACAGGCAGTGCACAGTGTATAAATGTAGAGAAACAGCCAGTGCAAAGGGTGTTAATGTCGAGAAAGAGCCAGTGCACAGAGCATATTAGTTGAGAACCAGCCAGTCTACAGAGTGTAAATGTAGAGAAACAGCCAGAGCACAGTGTGTTGATATAGAGAAACAGCCAGTGTACAGTGTGTAAATGTATAGAAACTGGCAGTCCACAAAGTGTAAATGTACAGAAACAGCGAGTGCACAAATTGTAAGTGTTGAGAAACATCCAGAGCACAAAGTATTAATGTAGAGAAACAGCCAGCGCTGTGAATAAATGTAGAGAAATCACCAGTGTGTAGTTTTTAACAGTAGAGAAGCAGCCAGAGCACAGAGTCTAAATGTAGAGAAACACCTTGTGCACAATGTGTAAATGTAGATAAACAGCCATTGCACAATGTGTAAATGTAGAGAAACAGCCAGAGCACACAGTGTAAATGTATAAGATCAGCCTGAGAGCAGAGTGTAAATGTAGAGAAACAGCCAGTGCACAGTGCGTAAATGTAGAGAAGCAGCCAGATTACAAAGTGTACATGTTGAGAAACATCCAGAGCACAATGTGTAAACTTAGAGAAACAGCCAGTCCACAAAGTGTAAATGTAGATTAACAGCCGGAGCACAGTGTGTTAATGTAGAGAAACAGCCAGTGCACAGAGCGTAAAAGTTGAGAAACAGCCAGTGCACAGGGTGTAAATGTTGAGAAAGAGCTAGAGTACACAGTGTAAATGTAGAGAAACAGCCAGTTCACAGAGCATAAATGTAGAGTAACCAGAGAACCAATGCACAGTTTGTTAATGTAGAGAAGCAGCCACATTACAAAGTGTACAGGTTGAGAAACATCCAGAGCACAGAGTGTTAATATAAAGAAACAGCCAGTTCAGTGTGTAAATGTAGAGAAACAGCCAGAGCACAGAGTGTAAATGCATCGAAAGAGCCAGAGTACACATTGTAAATGAAGAGAAACAACCTGTGCACAGTGTGGAAATGGTGAGAAACAGCCAGAACACAGATTGTAAATGAAGAGAAACAGCCAGCAAACAGAGCATAAGTCTACAGAAACAGCCGGTGCACAAAGCTTAAAAGTTGAGAAACAGCCAAAGCATAGAGTGTAAAAGTAGAGAAACAGCCATTTCACAGAGAGTAAATGCAGAGAAACAGCCGGCACATGAAGCATAAATCTACAGAAACAGCTGGTGCACAGAGCTTAAAAGTTGAGAAACAGCCAGTGCATAGAGTGTAAATGTAGAGAAACAGCCTGTGTACAATGTGTAAATATAAAGTAACAACCAGGGCACAGACTGTAAATGTAGAGAAACAGCTAGTGCACAGAGCGAAAATGTTGAGAAACTGCCAGTGCACAGTGTGTAAATGTAGAGAAACATGCAGTGCAGTGTGTAAGTGGAGAGAAACAGCCAAAGCACAGTGCACATAACAATAATTCTAGTCCATTATGCTGTCCGGACTATATATTCATATTCTAATACTTGCAATATTCAGCAACAAACATAGGTAGCCTTATCAACTCTCCAATGTAAGCATTTAGTCCAGTAGCATTTCCAGCATTTTCAATACCAATAAACACAAGTTATCCAGCTTCTAATAATAGGCACAACTTAGTAATGGGTCTTTCTACAAAATTCATTAGTTTGTGTTTTAATGCATCCACTACGCACAAACCCTTTAGTGTCTTTCATTGTGTCAATGATTCTTCCCACAGACCATGAGTTTCTTGGTGCTGAATCAATTATCAGAACTAAATCCCCAACTGACAAACTTCTCTTCGGCTTCTGCCATTTTTGGCGCTGCTGCAGTATGGGAAAATATTCTTTGACCCATCGTTTCCAAAGCAAATCACTAATGTACTGCACTTGTTTCCAGCGCCTCTTTTCATCGTTTTCATTTTTTCCAAACAGACCTGGTGGTAAGATGGGCTTCCCCTTTAAAAGCAGAAGGTGGTTTGGGGTTAGCGCCTCCAGGTCATGTGGGTCATCACTTGAAGGAGTTATTGGTCTGTCATTTAGTATTGCCTCAGCTTCACAGAATATGATTTTAATTTGTTGTATGAGGCGTTCCCATACGCCTCCGTGGTGAGCTCCATCAGGGGGGCCGAAAATCCATTTGATTCCATGCTGAGCAAGTGTGTCCTGGACTTTATCTTGATTTAAACTGCATAGAGCCTCTTTTAATTCTTTGTTTGCACTTACAAGATTTGTCCCATTATCTGATCTTATTTCCTTTACCTGACCTCTCCGACAGATGAACCATCGAGTTTGCTCATACAGTGCAGTATGTGTGTTACACTAGCACAAGCAATGAGATGGCGGAACGCTCACGTCGCAAGGCAGGTGCGACAGGTGCCGAGAACGCCACTACAAAATTAATCAATAATTTACCGGGTTTGTGTTTCAACATTAAGCATAAACAGTGCAAGTTGATAACTGATTTGATGCAGTCGGCCGTAATTGCAAGCTACATCTTTATAGTGTTGGTTTTGTCTGTGCGTTGTTGTTGGATAACAACGAACCAGCAACAACAACTTCTTACCTTTCACCCACGGAGTCAATTTATCTCATACTCCGTGATTTTAAATCATGGACATGCGGCTTCCCCGATGAGGCAGATCCGAACCAGGGAAAGAGAAAGACCATCACTACAACTGAGAAGATCTCTCGGCTACCTCGCTATGATGCTGCTACTTGCAAAGGATATCCAGCAAAACCCTGGGCCTATCTTCAGCTGTAGGCCTAGTGGAGACCTAGGGTCTGCTGCTACTGCTACAACCATCAGACAAGGTACTGTTGACATTTCTAGTAATCCGACGAACGCGCAACAAAATGATAAACTTTCGCCACCTCTTCCTTTGAATGTTACACCGGTAAATGGAATGATTCCCTTAACCAACAAAGCGTGCGGCAAACTGTCCGTTCATAAACGGCGTAACTTTCTGTTTCTCCAAACAACGAATCATGCGAAAGTTCTATGGGACCCGCACGCAAAGCCCAAGGGGCTGTTGGGAGGACATTTAAATATCAGAAGCGTTGCATCAAAAACTGATCAACTGGAAAAATTATTAACAGACTCAAATCTTGATTTTTTTTGTCTGACCGAATCATGGCTGACAGACTCGTCAACTGACGTCGCATACCGAGTGCCTGGTTTTTTTTTTTTTTTTTTTTTTAAAGACTTTATTTAACAGTTTATCTATTATATAAACAGTTAAACATAAACAGTCATACAAAAAGTCAGAAAAAATAGACCCGTATACCACCCCAAAACCCTCCCCATATACCCACCCTCGGGAGCAAAGTACACAAGTGGGGAAAGAAAAAAAAAAACATAGGAAGGACCCATCGATATTAGACAAAATTTCAGACTTGCAATGGACATAGTGATCTTAGAATAATGACAACGATACTCACTTTGGCATAGTCGCCTGGTTTTAATATTTTAAGAAAAGATCAAATGTCTGGTAGAGGAGGTGGACTGTTGATGTATGTCAAAGACTCCATAAACTGTAATGAAATTGAAATGAAGTGTACGGACTTGGAATGCATGGCAATAAGAATGACTTTATCCACGAATATGTCCTTCACTGTCATGTGCATATATAGACCACCCTCATCAAACATTATGTTTTATGAACATTTAAGAAATACTTTGAAGGAAATGAACACATACAAAGAAATAATTTTACTTGGCGATTTTAACATAAACTGGGCTGATAAGTCAGTTAGAAAAGAGCTTAAAGATTTAACAAATCAGTGTAACCTCACTCAACTAATTCAAGGCCCTACCAGAATCACATCAACATCTCAAACACAAATTGATTTAATATTTACTTCTAAGCCTGAGAGAATAATAAAAACATTTAATTTTTTAACTGGAATATCAGACCATAATTTAACATTGTTATCAAGGAAATTAACGAAACAAAGGTTTATGTATCGACAGGAAAGGAGAACATATAACATTATACATAAAAGGCTTATTAGTGAAATTGAATGCCAGTTTAAGCAACAGAATTGGAATGCGATTCTGTGAACTAGGGAGCTTGAAAATGCCTCTGAGAACCTAATGACTATTATTAACAAGATTAAAGGTGAGTTTAGTAAAAATGCTACATTTTCAAGAAAAAAGCAAAATCTACCCTGGATTGATGAGCAACTTTGGGCTTTACTGCGTCAAAGGGATCATGCATTGAAAATTGCACTTAAATCCGGGTTAGCATGTGATAGGAGAACCTTTCAGCAGCTACGTAACAAAGTTGTTAATGACTTGAGGAAGGCTAAAGCTAATTTCTTTATTAATATTATAAACGAATCAAAAGGGAACTCCAGGAAAACATGGCAAAACATTAATAGAGCACTTAAGAGAGACAGTAATAAAAAATACACTGAGTATGAATTGCAAGTGCAGGGGACCCTTACAAGGGATAAAGTCCAAATTTCCTCTTTGTTCAATGACTACTTTATTGACTCAGTTCAGGATCTAGCATTAGGTTTTGGTGCAAGAGAGAAAAAACCATTACATTAGTGAAAGATGATATGCCATCCTTTTATATGTTAGAAGTGTCAGAAGCATCTGTAACTAAAATCCTGAAGCAGTTCAAAAATTCCAAGGCAAAAGATATTTTTGACTGTGATTGTGCATTTGTTAAAAAGTACGCAAATATTCTCTGTACTCCTATCACTCACCTTGTCAATTTATCCATTACACAAAGTTACTTTCCTACTGCCTGGAAGACCGTAGTAATAACCCCCATCTTTAAGTCTGGGGATGCCACCAATGTTACTAATTATAGGCCTATTAGCATCCTTCCCACCATCTCTAAAGTAACTGAAAGAGTTCTGTGTGACCAGTTGATGGCCTATTTAGAAGGCCGCTCCCTACTGCACCCTATGCAGTTTGGATTTCGGAAAAATCATTCAACAGAAACGGCCCTTTGTTACTTTATAGAACAAATAAAATCTAAGCTTGACGGAGGTGGTGTAGTTGATGCTGTCTTCCTGGATTTCAGGAGGGCGTTTGACACGGTTAACCACAACATTTTGTTATCCATACTCTCACTGCTTGATTTCTCTCCTACTGCTTTGACATGGATGGAATCATATCTAGATTCTAGAAAGCAGTGCACAAGAATTACTGACACATGCTCCACCCTGTCTAATAGCACAACTGGAGTGCCCCAGGGATCAATTTTAGGACCAATTTTGTTTAGTCTATATATTAATGATCTACCTTTGATTTGCCCAGATGTTCAAATGCAAATGTATGTAGATGATACAGTTATTTTTGTCCATGCCAAAACTAGAGAGCAAGTTGCACTAAAACTTACCTCAGCCTTAAACAAGGTGTCGGATTGGCTGACACATAACTGTCTTGCTCTCAATGTGGGCAAGACAGTGACTATGTAATTTTCCATCAAGAGATGTGATGTAAGCCAGCAACCTGACAGCTTTGTTAAGGGAGAGGCCATAAAAATTGTTGATAACTTTAAGTATCTGGGTGTTATCATTGATTCCAATTTATCCTTTAAAAAGCACATCAAGAAGATATCCAAATGTGTTAGAGCTAGTCTAGCAAATTTTAGGCATATCAGACATCAGTTGCCAATGTCTGCTGCAAAACTGTTCTTACACTCAATGATCTTTTCACATCTGTCATACTGCTGTACAAGTTGGTCACAGGCAGGTGTGACCACCATAAAACCATTAGCCAGTCTTTACAAAATGGCTTTAAAGGTTCTGGATAAAAAGCCAAGATATTACCATCACTGTGCCATTATATCAAAATACAATTTGCTGTCCTTTGAGAGTTTTATCTGTTTTGCTGATATGTGTTTATTGTATAAACTTATCCATGATCTTGCACCACCACCTCTTAGGCAGTGCGTATCACTCTGCAGAGACAAACTAAGAGTCTCAAGGTCCTCTGTGAGAGGTGATTGCTATGTGGGTTACAGGAAAACCTCTTTTGGTCAATCTGCTTTTTCTGTTAGTGTAGTTGAAAAATGGAATGCAATTCCAGTTCATATTAGAAACAGTCCAAGCTTTAACCGGTTTAAATTATCATTAAAGGCATGGCTCGAGGCTAATCAAAGATGTGATCACTGATCAATGTGCTGTCTTACAGTAAGCATTGTCATATGGTATGTGTACCCTTGTATGTATATTGCTATTATGAGATGATGTGATAGTATATGTTTTATATGCTTTAAATGTATATGTTATAAAGTATATGTTTTGGTATGATGTATGTTTCTAGAATGATGTTGCTACTTTAGTGTGTATCTTGTAGTGGAAACAGTAGGGTAAGTGTGTGTATGTTTGTGTTTTATAGCTCCCTGCCCAGGGACCACAGATGCAAATTAGCTTTCTAGCTAACTCTGGTACTGGAGTTGTCTTGTACATGGTCCCTGTCAAATAAGCTAATAAACTAAACTAAACTAAACTAAACTCTTCAAAAATTGAGTCTAGCATTATTCGAGATTGATTGTCAATAAAAGCGAGAAGATCACAGAACGTTGCTCTTTGCTCGTGTTTATCATAGATGTTGCAAGCCACTGATCTTGTGAGGTTTTACGAAATGAGCCAAGAGCGAGAACCAGATAAATGCAAAATGGAGGCTTTATTTCTGAAGGGGGAAACCCCCCAACAGAGCTGGCAACAGTACAATGTCCACAATCCAAAAGCAGAATCCAAAGGGCAAAATCCAAAACTGTAACCAGGGCACCAATAACAAAACTCAAGGTCAGGCAAAAATGGTTCGGTACACAGGCGTGGGTTTGGTGGAGAGACAAACTCATAAGCCGTAAACAGTCCGAATCCAAATACCAGGGCAGCAAAAGACAAAAGACGTGGTCGGGCAAAAATAGGTCAAAACTCACAAATGCAACAATATCTAAAGAGGGCAAACCAAAAACAAGTGTCGGGCAATCCAGTCAGAAAGAAAATATCACGATGAGCAAGGCGAGGAACGTAGCACAAGACAAAGGAGTAAAGACGATCTGACAAGGAACTAAAAGTGTAGACACCTTATATACACATCCGGGTTAAGCACATGACTAGGGTAAACAGGTGTAATCAATGACATGGGAGAGACACATGAGGAAAACTAATTACATGAATTTGGCGAAATGCCGAAACGCAGACAGGGATAACGAGACATTCCTATGAACGAATAAACGGCTCCGGTTAAGGAGTACTAAAGTGTACAGTCTAAAGAAAAGGGAAAGCAAGAGATATAAGAGGAAACCGCAGTGGAGATAATTAGTGATAGACAAGGAGGGCAGAGATACAGATTGGGCGAATGCTGAGAGATCGTTAGTCTATTAGTATGTGCAGCTATACAATCCCGAGTGCAAGTTAGTCAGTTAGTATAAATGTACAATGTTAATCGGGGTTAGTAATTATCGAAAACAATAAACTGTTAGTAGGGTTAGTAGATAGCATAAAGAGAGAGGAAGGAAGAAAATGAGATATGAAGAAAGATTGAAATCCCAGAAACCAGGAAATCACCCGAATGAGTGGCACGTCAGACAAGGGACCGTGGGCAAAGACCTACACAAGACAAGACAGGGTAAACGAAGTGCAGGACTAGAATCACAACAAGACTATGAAAAAATGGCAAGGCTATGAAACATGGCAAGACTGTGAAACATGGCAAGACTATAAGACATGGCAAAGACATAAACAATACAAAACATGAAACATAATAAAACAAGAAATCAAACAACAAAACACAATACATAATCATGGGGATGGTCAGGGGCAGGCAGTGGTCACTTAAACACAAAAAGCATACATGGCAAGCCAGGCACAGGACTAAAACATGGAGCTAGGGAAAGCATGGGTGAGATGCAGATTCACAACAGATCTCCATTTTTCTCTTAGCTTAAAAGTTAGCTTTGACACCAGAATTTTCAAACTGGAGGGCGTTTCAAGATCAGAAACAAAATCAATTTCTTGCATTGTATTATGACAAGTTTTCAGGAAAATTGCATATGATCTAAGGTTATTAGCATCATCAGATTTGATTGCTGGCCACCCCAAAGCTTTATCCATAAAAGCAGATGTAATTTTACCTTCATCACCAAAGTGCCAGTTGAGTTGCCTTTTAGCCTCCTTGAAGCCAATTTCTGCGGGCAAATGAAGGCAACTATGCACGAGATTTCTCGGTTCACCAGATGTATACTGTTCCTAGTAGTACAGCCGCTGTTTCAAGATGTCAGTTTTGGTTTCAATACTTTCCTCGAAAGATTTGATAAATGATCTGTATTGAAGTGGGTCGCCATGAAATACAAGGATTTCTCTTTGTGGACGTTGCGATATTGAGCATTGTTTGACAAGCAGCTCAGTGAGCTCGTTTTGCTTTTTCAAAATGTCAGTGAGGGAATCATTTTCAGGGAACGAAACATTTGACGCTTTCTTTGCGAATTGGAAAGGCTGTTTTGTGTTCAATGAAAACGAAATTTGCATTTCCGATTTGATTTGAGGAGTCATAACTTTAGCTGAAGCATTCTCTTGTGGCATTATTCTTTGTTTTGTTTGAATCCTTTTTGCAGTAGTAGGTGTAATGTATTCTGTTGAAGTTCTGGACGAAGTAACGAGATGGCTCATTTCTGTGTGTAAATCCTGAATTTCAGACAGAACCCTTATTTTAGCCTCTGCTTGAGCAATCTGTGTTTGCAATTTAAGTTTTTGTTTGTTTGCTTTCAATTGCGCTTCTTGTAAGTCCAATTCAAGTTGAGCATCTATGGAGCTTGATTGTGCAACCAGCACTGCTTGCTCTACTTGAACCTGTGACAGGGCTTTAGTGGCCTTGCTGCTTTTTGTTGAGGACATACTTAGGGCTTTCTCTGAGACCTGTGAAACACTATCATGAGGCGCAACTGAGTCACCATCTCCAATAGGAGGTTGTATATCAGCAGGTGGTTGTGCAGGCTCGACCTCGACTTGATCAGCTTTAAGCCAAAATTCAATATCATTGACAAATTCATGAAAATGTGCAAATTTGGGCTTGAACCATTCCTTTTGATCAAACTCCTCTTCCTCCTCAGACATCAACGATTGTACAGATTCATGCAATTTAGTGAACTCCTCAAAATATTTAATAACTGTAATAAATTGCTGTTTGACTTCATCTGCGGTATCTCCTGCCTCTACCAATGCATTTATTTCATTGCGCTTTTGCGTCAGAACGCCCAGCTCTCCTCTTCGCCATCCAATTAACTTCAACAATTGTTTTTCTTTTTCAAAAACATTCTCTTCGTCTGGTACTTCCTCCAGCATTTTAAAAATTTTATGTTTTCACGGTTCAATCACACTTGGCGAACTTTAAAGATTCCTTATCAGTGACATTCATCCAAACGCAGCCCAGGCACGGCGGCCCATTCTTTGGCAACAAAGCGCTGTACTCACGAATCTAATTTGTTTATCTTCCCACATTTTTCGTTTCCAGAGGTCCAAAGTATCCAAACTTCGAAAAATCCACACTGTTTTGACTTAGTGTAGAGTACATTTGTCCATTCCGAAAAAAAGGTCAGTGGATAATGAAGAGCATGGTTGGATTTTATACGCATACTTCTCAATACTAGTCAAAAATATATTGTTTATTTTGCCAGATTCCAGGAATAAAAATGTAGATATTTACATTCACGCATAATTCAAAATTTAACCCAAAAAATAGCTGTAACACACAGTGTTAATGTCAAGAAACAGCCAGTGCAGTGTGTAAATGTAGAGAAACAACCAGTACATAGTGTGTACATGTAGAAAAGCAGCCAGAGCACACAGTGTAAATGTAGAGAACCAGCCAGAGTACAGTGTATAAATGTTAAGAAACAGCCAGAGCACCGTGTGTAAGTAGAGAGAAACAGGAGGAGCACAGAGTGTAAATGTTGAGAAACAGCCAGAGCACACAGTGTAATTGTAGAAAAACAACCAGTGTAATTGTAGAGAAACAACCAGCCAGAGAGCAGAGTGTAAATGGAGAGAAACAGGCAGCACACAGTATATAAATCTACAATAAGAGCGAGTGCTCAGAGAGTAAAAGTTGAGAAACAGCCAGAGAACAGAGTGTAAACGTACAGGAATAGCCAGTGCACAAAGTGTAAATGTAGAGAAACAGCCAGAGCACAGAGTGTAAATATAGAGACACAGCCAGCACACAGAGCATAAATCTATAGAAAAAGCGGGTGCACAGAATGTAAGTTGAGAAAGAACCAGTGCACAGAGTGTAAATGTAGAGAAAGAGCCAGTGCAAAGAGGGTAAATTTAGATAAACAGCCAGTACAAAAATGTGTAAATGTAAAGAAACAGCCAGTCCACAGAGTGTAAATGTAGAGAAACAGCCAGAGCAAAGATTGTAAATGGAGAGAAACAGCAAGAGCACAGAGTAAATGTACAGAAACAGCAAGTGCACAGTGTGTTAATGTCGTGTCACAGCCAGTGCACAGAGCATAAATGTAGAGAAACAGCGAGTGCACAATATGTAAATGTAGAGAAACAGCCAGTGCACAATGTTTAAATGTAGAAAAACAACCAGTGCATAGTGTGTAAATGTAGATAGGCAGCCATAGCATAGACTGTAAATGTCGAGAAAGAGCCGAAGCACACAGTGTAAATGTAGAGAAAAACAGCCAGTGCACAGTGTGTAAATGTAGACAAACAGCCAGTGCACAGTATGTAAATGTTGAAAAACAACCAGTGCACAGAGTATAAATGCATAGGAACAGCCAGACTACAGAGTGAAAATGAAGAGAAAAAGCCAGTGCACAATGTGTCACAGTGAAAATGAAGAGAAACAGCCAGCACACAGAGCATAAATCTACAGAAACAGCCGGTGCACAGAAAATAAAAGTTGAAAAAGAGCCAGTGGACAGAGTGTAAATATAGAGATACAGCAAGTGCACAATGGGTAAATGTAGAGAAACAGCCAGTGCACAATGTAAATGTAAAGAAACAGCCAGTGCACAATGTCTAAATGCAGAGAAACAGCCAGTGCACAATGTCTAAATGTAGAGAAACATCCAGAGCACAGATTGAAAATGTAGAGAAACAGCCAGAGCATAAAGTAAATGTAGATAGCACGCTTCAGAGATAGCACTTACCCATTAGCTATTAAACATCTGAACTTGACTTACTGGGTTACAGCTGTAATGATGCTTGTATGTAACAATATGAAATGCACACGGCACTTTAAACGACCGTATATATTTTCTATGCTGCTGGTTTTTGCACGGTATTGTCTCTTGTTGTCCTCTTGTATGTGTTATGTCTGTATATGTTGAGCATGAACTAAGACAAATTCCTATCAACTTGTTGACTTGGTAATAAAGTTCTTGAATCTTGAATCTTGAATCTAGAGAAGCAGGCAGAGCACAGAGTGTAAATGTTGGAAAAAAAACCAGAGCACAGCGTAAATGTATAGAAACAGCCAGTGCAGAGTGTAAATTTTCAGAAACACCCAGTGCACAGTGTGTAAATGTAGAGAAGCAGCCAGAGCCCTGAGTGTAAATGACGAGAAACAGCTAGAGCACAGTGTGTAAATGTATAGAAACAGGCAGGGCACAGAGTGTAAATGTAAAGAAACAGCCAGAGCCCAGAGTGTAAATGTAAAGAAACAGCCATAGCACAGAGTGTAAATGTAGAGAAACAGCCAGTGCACAGACCATAAATATACAGAAACAGCCAGTGATGAGAGCGTAAAAGTTGAGAAACAGCCAGTGCAGAGAGTGAAAAAGTGGAGAAACAGCCAGCACACAGAGCATTATCATACAGAAACAGCAGGTGCACAGAGCGTACAAGTTGAGAAACAGCCAGTGCACAATCTGTAAATGTAAAGAAACAGCCAGTCCACAGAGTGTAAATGTGGAGAAACAACCAATGCAAATTGTGTAAACATAGAGAAAAAGCCTGTCCACAGAGGGTAAATGTACAGAAACAGCCAGTACACAAAGAGAAAAGGTTGAGAAACAGCCAATGCAAAATGTGTAAACATAGAGAAACAGCCAGTCCACAGAGTGTAAATGTTGAGAAACAGCCACAGTGTAAATAAAGAGTAAAAAGCAATTGCACAGTGTGTAAAAGTACAGAAACAGCTAATGCACAGTGTGTAAATGTAAAGTCACAGCCAGTGCACAGTGTGTACATGAATAAAAACAGGCAGTGCAGAGAGTGTAAAAGTAGAGAAACAGCCAGTGCACAGTGTGTAAATGTAGACTAACAGCTAGTGCACATTGTGTAAATGTATAGAAAAGGGCACTACACAGTGTAAATGTAGGGAAACAGCCAGAGCACTAAGTGTAAATGTTGAGAAATATCCAGAGTACAGAGTGTAAATGTAAAGAAACAGCCAGTTCCGGCTGTCAATGTAGAGAAAAAGCCAGAGCCCAGTGTGTAAATGTAGTAAAACAACCAGAGCACAGATTGTTAATGTAGAGAAACAGCCAGAGCATAGTGTAAATGTAAAGAAACAGCCAGTGCACAGTGTGTAAATGTAGAGAAGAAGGCAAAGCACTGAGTGTAAATGTTGAGAAACAGCTAGAGCACAGCGTGATAATGTAGAGAAAGAGCCAGTGCACAGAGTGTAAATGTACAGGAACAGCCAGAGCACAGAGTGTTAATGTAGAGAAAGAGCCAGTTCTGGGGGTCAATGTAGAGAAAAAGCCAGAGCCCACTGTGTTTATGAAGAGAAACAGCCTGTGCACAGAGCATAAATCTACAGAAACAGCCAGTGGTCAAAGAGTAAAAGTTGAGAAACTACTAGTTCCCAGTGTGTAAATGTACAGGAGCAACCAATGCACGGAGCATAAGTCTACAGAAACAGCTGGTGCATGGAGTGTAATTGTAGAGAAACACCCAGTGCACAATGTGTAAATGTAGAGACACAGCCAGTCCACAGAGTGTAAATGTAGAGAAACAGCCAGTGCACAGAGTGTAAATGTAGAGAAACAGCCACTGCACAGAGTGTAAATGTCGAGAAACAGCAAGTGCACAGTGTGTAAATGTACAGAAACAACCTGTGCACAGTTTGTAAGTGAAGAGAAACGGCCAGTGCACAGAGCGTAAAAGTTGAGAAACAGCCAGTGCAGAGAGTGTAAATGTACAGAAACAGCCACAGCACAGACTGTAAATGTAAGGAAACAGCAAGTGCACAGTGTGTAAATGTACAAAAACAACCACTGCACAGTATGTCAATGTTAAGAAACAACCAGACACACAGTGTAAATGTACAGAAACAGCTAGTGCACAGGGTGTAAATGTAGAGTAACAGCTAGTGCACAGTGTGTAAATGAGTAGAAACAAGCAGTGCAGAGAGTGTAAATGTAGAGAAACAGCCAGTGCACAGTGTGTACATATAGAGTAGCAGCTAGTGCGCATTGTGTAAAATGAATAGTAACAGCCAGAGCACAGGGTGTAAATGTGGAGAAACAGGCAGTGCTAAATTTGTAAATATAAAGAAACAGCCAGTCCACCGAGTTTAAATGTAGAGAAACAGCCAGTACACATAGAGTAAATGTAGATAAAAAGCCACTGCACAGAGTGTAAATATCGAGAAAACAGCAAGTGCACAGTGTGTAAATGTACAGAAACAACCAGTGCACAATTTCTAAGTAAAGAGAAATGGCCAGTGCACAGAGCGGAAAAGTTGAGAAACAGCCAATGCACAGAGTGTAAATATAGAAAAACAGCCACAACAGAGGGTGTAAATGAAGAGAAACAGCAAGTGCACAGTGTGTAAATGTAAAGAACCAACCAGTGCACAGTCTGTAAATGTAGAAAAGCAGCCAGAGTACAGAGTGTAAATGTAGAGAAACAGCTAGTGTACAGTTTGTCAATGTAGAGTAAGAGCTAGTGCACCGTGTGTAAATGTAGAGTGACAGCTAGTGCACAGTGTTTAAATGTAGAAAAACAGCCAGTCCACAGTGTGTAAATGTAGAGAAACAGCAAGTACACAGAGCGTAAAAGTAGAGAAACAGCCAGTGCACAGTGTGTAAATGTAGAAAAGCAGCCAGAGCACAAAGTGTAAATGTTGAGTGACAGCCAGAGCACAGTGTAAACGTAGAGAAACAGCCAGAGCACAGATTGCAAATGTAGAGAAACAGCCAGTGCACAGTGTGTTAATGAGGAGAAACAGCCAGAGCACACAGTGTAAATGTATAGGATCAGCCAAGGAGCAGAGTGTAAATGTAAAGAAACAGCCAGTGCACAGAGCATAAATGTAGAGAAACAACCAGTGCACAGTGTGTAAATGTGGGTGTAAATGTTGAGAAACAGCATAAAGTGTAAATGTAAGAAACATTTAGAGCATAAATCTACAGAAACAGGCAGTGCTCAGAGAGTAATAGTTGAGAAACAGCCAGAGCAGAGTGTAAATGGACAGGAACAGCCAGAGCCCAGTGTGTAAATGGAGAGAAACAGCCAGTGCAAATAGCATAAATCTACAGAAACAGCCAGTACACAATGTGTAAACTTAGAGAAACAGCCAGTGTACAGAGAGTAAATGTAGAGGAACAACCAGTGCACATTGTGTAAATGTAGAGAAGCAGCCAGAGCACACAGTGTAAATGTAGAGAAACAGCCAGTGCACAGTGTGTAAATGTAGAGAAACAACCAGTGCACACTGTGTAAATGTAGAGACGCAGCCAGAATACTAAATGTAAATGTTGAGAAACGTCTAGAGCACAGATTGTAAATGTACAGACACAGGCAGTGCACAGAGTGTAAATGTAGAGAAACAACAAGTGCAGTTTGTAAATGTGGAGAAACAGCCAGAGCACAGAGTGTAAATGTTGAGAAACGCACAGAGTGTTAATGTAGAGAAACAGCAAGTGCAGTGTGTAAATGTACAGAAACAATCAGTGTAGTGTGTAAATGTAGAGAAGCAGCCAATGCACAGTGTTTATGTAGAGAAACAGCCAGTGCAGTGTGTAAATTATCGAGAAACAACCAGTGCACAGTGTGTAAATGTAAAAAATCAGCCAGAGCACATAGTGTAAATGTTGGGAAACACCCAGAGCACACAGTGTAAATGTAGAGTAACAGCTAGTGCACAGTGTGTAAATGTAGAGAATCAGCCAGAGTACAGAGAGTAAATGTGCATAAACGGCCCTGTGAGACTCAGCTGAATATTCATAAAAACAGTAAATGGTGAAAATGTGGAGGAATCAGATCACTGACTGTTTTATGAGAGAACATTCACGATAAATCCATTGGTCTAGGCCTTAAAAATACAGGGTTAATACTTTCTTTTGTGTCCATTCGGTCGCAAGACTAAAAATACAGGAGAGAAATGCACAGATCTCTTATTATCGTCCGCCGCGCGATTCGTGCGAAGCAGGGGATATAGCATTGGGCTCTGTCTGTCCGTACGGACACATAAAATTGAGGCGGCGGGGTATATTGCCATGTTAGTGGCAAACACTTGTTTTATTTTGTTTTAATTTCATATTTTTTATTTTCTTCTTTTTACCTGTGATTCTGCAGAAGTTAGCGGTGCATAAATTCCATCGCAGTGCAGCTCCATGCTGCTCCACAGAGCTCTACACACCTCAGCACGACTCCCCCACAAATTCACTTCATTCAAACTCCAACCTTCCTGCCTAATGCAGATCTCATTTCTGCCAACTTTAATGCCTGTATTTGCATTAACTAAATTACCCAAGATTTTCAGCTATTTTTGACATTTGTCTGCAAAAATTAATAAATAAATCATGCTTAGATCATTATGATAAATCATTACAGCATTGTGAAATTCTATGACTACGATCCTAATGCATGGTTATGTGGAGAGAAGGATTCGGCTGCCATTTCATCATTTTGAGTTATGTAAAATGACTTATGAGCAGGGTGTGTGGGAATAGAAATGAGACTGTGTGCCCCGTCTAATTTAACCCCCAGAGATAAGGTAGCAAACTTCAGGCAGTAATTGAGTTTGAACTTCTGCCGTTTTCAGTTTTTTTTTTTTTTTTTCAAATCCATCTACCAATATATTTATTCTTTAATAAAGTAAAACAAAAAGAAAAAAATAACTCTCAATTCACATGCTTTTCCCCTCGTGTCGTCACATAAAAGTCTTTACATTAAAGCATCGATTCACACTTTCATACTTACACTGCTCAAATTACTCTTTATCACTCTTTATAGCCATACTTAAAACATGAGATAACTCCACACACACCCACAGTCACAGACATGCACACTAAAGATTTAGAAAAAAGTGCTGAAATGAATCCATGTCCAAGTTTTGCACAATGACACGGTCATACACCGTCAGGTCTGTAAATATTAGTACATTCACAAAGTTATTGTTATTTTATCTGATGTCAGTAGAATATTGGAGTTAAAACTGTATAATAGAAATGAGCTTAAAAGACTCTCAGCTTTAATTTGAGGGATACAAATTGAAATTGGGTGTATGGTGTGGGGATTTCAAAAACTTTTTATTGAACCCCCCCCCCAAAAACGTATTTGGAAAATTGGCTGTTCAGCTTTTCTGTGGCCAGATGTGTTTTATTCCTAAATAAGTTCATTTAAAAGTGAACACATAAAAGTTTACAGTTGATTTCAAGTGATGCATTTTCATGTGGAATAGGTTACTCCTGGCTTTCAATATCTAATCCAAAGAGCTGTTAATGCCAGCAAAGAGAGTCATTACTGGGCTGGAAAATCAAAACAAACCCACCAGAGAAAGAGCGAAACCATGAGGTCCTGCCAGCTGAACTATTTGATTCATTATTTCAAACAGAGAAGCACTACGGAGCTCAGGAATGCAAAAAGGCTACAGATATGTAAAATAGTAGATGAATTCTTTTCTTTGTTCAGAAAACGCCTTTACAAGACTAGGCCAGAGCAAGAAGACTCTCGAGGAGGTGGGACTATCATCTCCAAAGTCAGCAGCGAAGACTCCACCAGGGTAAATACAGAGGGCTTATCTCAAGACGTAAACCATTGGTAAGGCTCAAAAACAGGAAAGGAGGCGTCCCATTAAGCATCAGAATCAGCCCTCCTGATTTTCCAAATTATTTCTTTTTAGGATACTAGTATATACCCTCTAATATATCAGAAACTATTTCATAAGTATTAGCAAGCAGATTTCTTCAAAATTTTGACACTTGAAATGGGCCCCACCAGAATGGAGACTCTGTCCATTACACAGGAATACTAAAGTTTGTGGGATCTGCACAGCAAACTGGACACTGTAACAGTTTGTACTTGATATCTAGGCATATTACAGGTTATGTTATGCAACGGGGGTCCTCTTCTTGCATAAAACACAGCAGTGGTGCTTCACCATGTTGGAACATTGTACTGACAAAGCCCATTCCAAATCTCAGCTATAAATACCACCTCTCATGTGTTCATTGGTCAAAAATATCCCAGAGATGATTGGTTTATGAATTGGTTATGATTGGTTTGGGATATGTTAGTTAATCTTTTTAATATCGGTGGAATATGTCCCTCAATGTGACTGGTCTGATAATTATCATGTCAATTCTTATTGGATATATTTTCCAGACATTTATTGCTCATGTCAAGAATGAGAGAAACTCTCATCTCATGAATAAACAACTCAGAGGATTAAGAAAGCAAAATGTCCCGTGCTGCCTCTGGAATATAGTCTCATACACAGCTGTCATGCATGAGTTTCCTAATAATTTTCACATAGTAATGGCCATAGCAAAAGATAATCACATATCAAGAGATTCTACTGCAGTAGTAATATATAAGAGTCCATAAAACTGACATTCTCTGCCAATGACAAGTACATGTAATAATGACCTATAATTTCACATTCTCAGCTCAAAATCATTAATATACTGCCCATATAATTGCAATGCATGATCACATCACTGTATTTTATGAATGAGTGGGGCTCTTATTTTCTTTCTGGCCAGGATTGTTATCTGAAACATTTCAGGTCGACCATTGCCATTTTTCATTAAATTAATTTTTTAATATAGAGCAAAACATCGTGCCAAAAATGTTATTTCTCTAAAATGAAGCTAATTATATGTATATTCACATAAGCAAATACAAAAAAATGGCCTTAGTGTGCTGTTATGTTTCTCTGGTCTTAAATGCCAGAAAATCCACCGAAATTGGTCAAAATGGCTGGTATGAAGATTGGTTAGGTATGGGCATGAATGGGTGAAGGTTGAAGTGCGGTTTGGTATGGGCATGAATGGGTGTCGGTTGAAGGGTGGTTAGGTATGGGCAAGAATGGGTGCCGGTTGAAGTGTGGTTAGGTGCGGGCATGAACGGCTGCCGGTTGAAGTGTGGTTAGGTATGGGCATGAATGGCTGCCAGTTGAAGTGTGGTTAGGTGTGGGCATGAACGGCTGCCGGTTGAAGTGTGGTTAGGTATGAGCATGAATGGGTGTCGGTTGAAGTGTGATTAGGTATGGGCATGAATGGGTGTCGGTTGAAGTGTGGTTAGGTATGGGCATGAATGGGTGTCGGTTGAAGTGTGGTTAGGTATGGGCATGAATGGGTGTCGGTTGAAGCGTGGTTAGGAATGAGCATGAATGGGTGTCGGTTGAAGTGTGGTTAGGTATGGGCATGAATGGGTGTCGGTTGAAGTGTGGTTAGGTATGGGTATGAATGGCTGCCGGTTGAAGTGTGGTTAGGTATGGGCATGAATGGCTGCTGGTTGAAGTGTGGTTAGGTGTGGGCATGAATAGCTGCCGGTTGAAGTGTGGTTAGGTATGGGCAAGAATGGGTGCCGGTTGAAGTGTGGTTAGATGCGGGCATGAACAGCTGCCGGTTGAAGTGTGGTTAGGTATGGGCATGAATGGGTGTCGGTTGAAGTGTGGTTAGGTATGGGTATGAATGGCTGCCGGTTGAAGTGTGGTTAGGTATGGGCATGAATGGGTGTCGGTTGAAGCGTGGTTAGGTATGCGCATTAATGGGTGTCGGTTGAAGTGTGGTTAGGTATGGGTATGAATGGCTGCCGGTTGAAGTGTGGTTAGGTATGGGCATGAATGGGTGTCGATTGAAGTGTGGTTAGGTATGCGCATGAATGGGTGTCGGTTGAAGCGTGGTTAGGTATGGGCATGAATGGCTGCCGGTTGAAGTGTGGTTAGGTGTGGGCATGAATAGCTGCCGGTTGAAGTGTGGTTAGGTATGGGCATGAATGGCTGCCGGTTGAAGTGTGGTTAGGTATGGGCATGAATGGGTGTTGGTTGAAGTGTGGTTAGGTATGGGCATGAATGGGTGTTGGTTGAAGTGTGGTTAGGTATGGGCATGAATGGGTGTCGGTTGAAGTGTGGTTGGGTATGGGCATGAATGGGTGTCGGTTGAAGTGTGGTTAGGTATGGGCATGAATGGCTGCTGGTTGAAGTGCGGTTACGTATGGGCATGAATGGCTGCCGGTTGAAGTGTGGTTAGGTATGGGCATGAATGGGTGTCGGTTGAAGTGTGGTTAGGTATGGGCATGAATGGCTGCTGGTTGAGGCAGTTCCCTTAGACATAGTAGTATTGTGACTGTTGAGGACAGTGGGAGGATGAATTTTTCATTGTTTTGGGCTGTTTTATCCACTCAGATTCAGCTAAATGCTTCACTGCATTTAGGTCACTGAGCAATGATTCACAGTGCAGACGCACTGAGTTGGTCGCACACTGCAAAAGAAACCCACGATGTTTTAAGGCACAGAAGTGGAATTTTATACAACAGATGAGCGAATCACATGACCTGAATCCACCTGAGCATGCATTTTATAGGCTGTAGGACAAACTGAAGGTAAAACACCCCCACAGTTAAACTGGAACTGAAGACATCTGAACTGAAGGCCTGAAGTAGTCCAATTACTTTTGATCCCCTAAAACTGAGGGAGCTGTCTTAAAATGGTTGTAATTTCCATCACGGTTCATACAATATGTTTGACAAAACCCTAAAATCAAAGCTAATAAGAAAAAAAAAGTAAGCAGAGCTTACTAATAGCCCCGATGTCCCCGGTCATGCTTTTTCCGTTGGTGATTATAGAAATCATCACCTTCCGAAAATTTTGACAAAAATAACACACATCTATGACACTTAGCACTGCAATTCTCCATATGTTAGAAACTATGTGTGCCAAATTTGAAAAGAATCCATTAAGTAATATCTGAGATATCAATCAGACAAATTGACATTGAACCCACTTGAAAATTTCTAAGTCTAAAAACAGGAAAACGGCAATATTTTTGTGAAAGATCATCCCAGATGGCCGACACTTTGCACTGCACCTCTCCCTGTGGTAGAGAATATGTGTGCCAAATTTGAAAAGAATCCAATGATTAATATTCTAGATATCGATCGGACAAATAATGTCTTCAGATGGAATGACGGACGGACGGACAGAATTCTTGGTATATAACTATATGGCCCCGACGTTTCGGGGGTGTATAGTTATAGTCACTCCTGAGA
>CM056576.1:143157972-143197972 GCA_029721435.1 Gymnothorax reevesii
TTACAGTCCCTTTTTGGTGGGGTGGCTTGGTGATGTCCTGGATGAAGAAAATGCTCAAACACAGGCAAAGAAATCCACAAAAGAAACGTCACAGGTCTTGAACAGAATGGCAGGTCTGGTCATCTTCTTGCAATTTCTCCTACTACTCTACTGTCTCAATTCTTTTCCTTATATACTCTTTTGCAGACCCCACCCACATTTAGACCTCTTTTTTTTAATTTTCTGAGACTTGCCCCAGACATGTCCAGGACATGTCTAAACATGACTCCAGTCTGAGCTTAACAAAAGAAGGTAAATACTGCCATCTAGTGGCCTATATTCACATTACACCTCCATTCCAAAAGGGAAAAATTGACTAATAAGGGCAAAATTTTTCTTTTCAATACAAAATGGTTAAGTGAACACTTGTCTATATATACATATCATACAATATTCAAACACATGATATATATATACACATTCAAACACGGGATAAGCAATAAGCAATTACATTGTCTGTACCCTTCACATGCTTAATTTCCAAGTCAAATTCCTGTAAAATCAAACTCCAATTCAACAATCTCCGATTCTTGTTTTTCATCTTACTCAAAAACATTAACGGATTGTGGTCAGTGTACACAATCATTGGCTTTTGTCCTGTACAAACATAAACCTCAAAGTGTTGTAAAGAAAGGACCAGAGCCAACAGTTCCTTCTCTATTGTGGAATAGTTCCTTTGGTGGCGATTGAACTTCCTGGAGAAGTATGCCAGGGGATGCTCAATGTCATCAGAGTCACTTCTCTGTAGGAGCACAGATCCACAAGCTTGGTCGCTAGCATCGACCGCGATGGAGAACGGTTTGTTGAAGTCAGGAGATTTGAGCACGGGGAAGTGGCACAGCAGAGACTTCAGGTGATCGAAGGCTCTCTGGCATGCATCATCCCAGGTGAACTTTACGCCTTTCTTCAGTTGGTTAGTTAGACTGAGAGCAATCTCAGCAAAGTTCTTGCAGAACTTGCGGTAGTACCCGATCATTCCAAGGAAGCGGCGCAAAGCTTTTTTGTTGTCAGGAACTGGAAAGTCCATGATGGCTTGGACTTTAGCATTTATGGGTGCCACCTTACCCTGGCCTATGACGTAGCCAAGATAGGTGACAGTAGCACAACCAAAGTCACTCTTGTTCAGGTTGACAGTCAGGTTAGCCTGGGTCAGGCGCTGGAACAACGTCTCTACATCTTTTAGATGTTCTTCCCAGGAGTCACTCCATGTGATCAGGTCATCGATGTATGCACCCGTGTGTGGCAATCCGGCGATTGTAGACTGTATCATCCTTTGGAACGTGGCTGGGGCATTTTTCATGCCAAAGGGTAGGACTTCATACTGGTACAATCCAGATGGTGTGGCAAAAGCAGAGATGCTCTCCGCCCTCTCAGTTCAAGGCACACACCAATAACCCTTCAATAAATCAATCTTGGTCAGAAACTTTGCTTGCCCTACTCTATCAATACAATCATCAATCCTAGGTATTGGAAACACATCAGTTCTAGTTACAGCATTGACTTTGCGATAATCTGTACAGAATCTAGTACTTCCATCAGGTTTTGGAACTAGCACACAGGGTGAACTCCAATCGGAGTTGGAGGGTCTGATAATATCATGTTTTAACATGTACTCAACCTCTTTCTCAGCAATCTTTCTCTTTTCAGGATTCATCCGGTATGGATGCTGTTTTATTGGTTTGGCATCACCAACATCTACATCATGAGAGGCTATAGTAACTCTCTTTGGAACATCAGGAAACAAATCCTCATATTTCTTGATCAACCTTTCAAACTGATCTCTCTGTGAGGGTTCTAAGTGCTGGAGTTTTACATCAAGATTTTGCAACACTTCAGTGTTTGACAATTTACATGAAAGAACTTCAGCTTTAATTCTTGGTTCATCATCTTGAAACTCCCCCTCATCTTCACACGTTTCGACCATTGGAGAATCTGAAGTGACAGCTGCAACCCTAGCATTTCTGTCATGATAAGGCTTCAGCATGTTAATATGACACAATTGTTTTGGTTTTCTCCTATCTGGAGTCTTCACAATGTAATTGAGATCATTGAGTTTTGTCAGAATTTCATGAGGACCACGAAATCTAGCCTGCAATGGATTGGACTGCAAGGGAAACAACACAAGGACCTTGTCTCCTGGTTTAAACTCACGGCTTCTAGCCTTATGATCATACCAAGTTTTCATTTTTCCCTGACTTGATTTCAAGTTCTCTTTGGCAAGGTCACAAGCTGCACGCAAGCTTTCCTTGAACTTGCTAACATAGTCTAACAGACTGATTTGCGGCTCTTCCTCTTGCCATTGTTCACTCAATAATAGCAAAGGTCCTCTCACTTCATGACCAAACACTAGCTCAAATGGACTGAATCCAGTAGACTCCTGCACTGCTTCTCTAGCTGCAAACAACAGCAAATGAACCCCTTCATCCCAGTCTTTCTCATGGTCATAACAATAAGTCCTCATCATTGTCTTGAGAGTGGAATGAAACCGCTCTAAAGCACCCTGACTTTCTGGATGATAGGCACTAGAAAGAATCTGTTTTGCACCTAGTTCATACACAACCTGCTGAAACAATCCTGAAGTGAAATTGCTACCTTGGTCTGACTGAATTTCCCTGGGAAGACCAAACAACGTGAAGAACTTTATCAAAGCCTTCGAGATTGCAGTTGCCTTGATGTTACGCAGAGGTATGGCTTCGGGGAATCTGGTAGATGCACACATGATTGTCAACAAGTACTGATTTCCAGATCTAGTCTTGGGTAATGGACCAACGCAATCAACAATGACCCTAGAGAATGGCTCCCCAAATGCTGGGATAGGCTGCAATGGAGCTACAGGTGGGTCTAACTGGTGTTTTCCAACTACCTGACAAGTGTGACAGGTTTTGCAAAAGTTGGAAACGTCTTTCCAAAGCCCAGGCCAAAAGAAGTGTTTCATGATCTTATCAACAGTCTTGTTAACACCAAGATGACCTCCTAAAGGTAAACTATGAGCCATTGTTAAGATCTCATTCCTATAGACCTTCGGAACAACAATTTGCCTGACCACTGCCCAATCTGCATTGGCAGGGATATCAGGAGGGCGCCACTTCCGCATCAACACACCATCCTTGAGATAATACCCAACTGGAACTGCATCTATTTCTTTTTCAGGAAGGGCTCTCCTCTTTAGTACACAAATTTCAGGATCATTAGTTTGCTCCTCAATCAACCGCTTTCTGGACAGAGACAAGTCTCCAGACACATCAGAATCACCAGACCCATCTGGCTGGCTGAATAGAGAACTGATAAAAGTATCTGATAAGTCCTCAAACGGAGAAACCATAGTAGGCCAATCAGAGTCATGAGGCGAACCACCTGAGTCCTGACTATTCAATGTACTGGACGGCACCACAACATCATCTTCTTTAGCCTTCTTGGCCATAGCACGAGTCACTGCGCAAGAAGGATACAGAGATGGGTCCTCATCCCCATTTTCAGTGCTCGGCTGTGAAGTAAGATGTACAGGGGGAACTACTTTGCCCCCAGCCAGGTCATTGCCTAGCAACAGAGAAACACCCTTTATAGGTAGACTTGACATAAGTCCCACCTTTACCTGTCCTGTAACTAAATCTGACTTCAAGAATATAGAGCGCAGGGGTACAGATACAGTCCTCCCTTCAATACCTTGTACAAGTATGAAATCCCCTGAAGCGGTCTCATCACGTAACTCCAAGGAGTCCATCAACAAAAGTGACTGAGAAGCTCCGGTATCCCTTAGGATATATATGGGGACAGGAGTAGTATGCTCATTCAGAGCCACAAATCCCTCTGACACAAATGGAAGAAATTCCTCCCTCACAAAGTCAGCTGTATTAGGCTTTTTAGCCCCACAAGAAGCAGGCAATTTAGCAGATTGGTTATCTACTACAGGGGTTTCTAACCTTGTTTTCACAAAGGCATTTGGTTTGGTATCCTTTTCTTTTTCTTTCTTAGCTTTAAGGAACCAACAGTTAGTTGTAACATGACCAGATTTCTTGCAATAACTGCAAACTAGACCACTTTTGTCACTGTCAGCTTTCACACTTTGATCAGACCTGTTACTGGATTTCTGAGCACCATCACCAGATTTGTCTTTGTCTTTGGGTGAGGAATCTTGGGTATCACCGTAACCCTTTTTCTGAAATTGGGACCATTTATTGTTACTGCTAGACTGAAATTTGGACTTATGTGTGAGAACATATTCATCCGCAAATTTGGCAGCTGATTGCAAATTCAGTGCTTGCTTCTCATTAAGGTAGGTCTTAACATCATCCTTAACACAGTTCTTGAATTCTTCAACTAACACCATCTCTTTTAGTGAGTTGAAATCATCCTTGACCTCCATAGAAGTACACCAGCGCTCAAAGCAAACCTGCTTCTCATTAGCAAATTCAACATAAGTCTGATTTTCAGATTTCTTCAGACCTCTGAATTTCTGTCGGTAAGCCTCTGGAACCAACTCATAAGCTCTCAAAATAACCTTTTTGACAACCTCATAATCAGAGGAATCATCTGCAGACAAAGCCGAATAGGCTTGTTGAGCTTTACCCTTGAGGACAGTTTGCAACATCAGAGGCCAGTGTTCCTTTGGCCACTGGCAACTCTTTGCTACCTTTTCAAAACACTGGAAATAGTTGTCAACATCCTTTTCCGAAAATGGAGGCACCAATTTTACCTCCTGGCTAGCCCGAAATTTATTTTCAGTTTGAATTTTAATTTTTAGTTGCTCCATTTGGAGTCTTTCTTCTCTATCGAATTTCTCTAATTCAAAATCTCTCTGTCTCTGTCTCTCTCTTTCTGCTCTTTCCTCTTTCTCTCTCTCAAATTCTCTTTGTTTTTCTTCTCTTGCTAATTTTTCTAACTCAAACTGCCTTTGTTTTTCTTTTTCTTCCCTCTCCAATTCTCTTTGTTTTTCTTTTTCCTCCCTTTCTTTTTCTCTTTCCTCCCTTTCAATCTCTAGCATTTTTAATTTAAGTTCCATTTCTATATTTGGATTTTCCACTGGAAACTGTTCCAGATCTCCTGGTGCAAACACATTTTCATCAATGTAATATTCAACTATCTCTCTAGCCAGTCTTGCTTTTCGCATGGCTGGTTTTACCTCTGTCAGCTCCAACTGTCAGCAAATTTCTGGCAGTTCTGTCTTTTTAAAAGACTTCAAAACCCCTACGGTTGGTGATGCCAAGAAATCATCCATTGCTGTTGTCAATATATATCTAGGAAAATTCACAAAAACAATTTCACAATTTGGAATGTTAGATTTTCAATAAATTACTCACACAATGGTCTATCCCGGACCTTGAGCCCCCAATTTGTTATTACATTTATAACACAACAGCAACAGCAAGGGATGACAAACACAGTTTTAACCACTAAAACACATTTAATTTTTAACAAAGACAAAGACTAATAACAACCTACAACTAAAGACCAAGATTGATCAATAAGAAAAAACAGAAATAATTACAGTCCCTTTTTGGTGGGGTGGCTTGGTGATGTCCTGGATGAAGAAAATGCTCAAACACAGGCAAAGAAATCCACAAAAGAAACGTCACAGGTCTTGAACAGAATGGCAGGTCTGGTCATCTTCTTGCAATTTCTCCTACTACTCTACTGTCTCAATTCTTTTCCTTATATACTCTTTTGCAGACCCCACCCACATTTAGACCTCTTTTTTTTAATTTTCTGAGACTTGCCCCAGACATGTCCGGGACATGTCTAAACATGACTCCAGTCTGAGCTTAACAAAAGAAGGTAAATACTGCCATCTAGTGGCCTATATTCACATTACAATACATTTTTAATACAAGTTGCTTTTAATTTTGTCTACCTAAAAGATGAGACCAAGAAAATGTTTACAGGTGGTAACAACATGTTCTGGTGGAGTTTAATAGAAATCACTTCATTTTAAAATTTTGGTCACACTTTATTTGAAGTGTTGCTCATAAAGGCTTTATACAGCATGTATAATGCCTTCATAAATGAGACATAATGTCTTCATAAATCATATATAAACAAATGTCATACTTTGTAAAGGGTGGAATCACACATTCTCCTTCAGCGTGTAATGCCAGATGTGACAATGACAATGTTACTTCGCTGACAATGTCTCTCTTTATCGCATTTAGCCACTAGCTAATTGATGCTGTCAGTTAAATCACAGCTGGCATCACATGTTGAAGAAGGATGTGTTATTTCAACCTTTACAAAGTATGATATTTGCTTATTTATGAGTTATGACATTATGTCTCATTTATGAGGGCATTATACATGCTGTATAAAGCCTTTATGAGCAACACTTCAAATAAAGTGTGACCAAAATTTTTTTCATCTTGTAATTTATAAATCTCTACTGCATCAAACTGGACCTTGAGCAGGTCTAGGCAATCTGACCTGAGGCCAGTGTGTGAAACCATGCAGTAGCTGGAACAAGGAGAACAGTCCCTGAGAAACTGATGTCAGAACAGCAGTTTTTCCGGAACACCCCGCCCCCTTTGTGTGAAGTTTGCCTTCCGAGATGAGCAGGGTGGCCGTGCTGGGAGCACAGAGACTGGGTTCTGCCGGGAGCACAGAGACTGGGATCTGCCGGAAGCACAGAGACTGGGATCTGCCGGGAGCACAGAGACTGGGATCTGCCGGGAGCACAGAGACTTGGATCTGCCAGGAGCACAGAGACTGGGATCTGCTGGGAGCACAGAGACTGGGATCTGCTGGGAGCACAGAGACTGGGATCTGCTGGGAGCACAGAGACTGGGATCTGCTGGGAGCACAGGGACTGGGATCTGCTGGGGGCACAGAGACTGGGTTATGCTGGGAGCACAGAGACTGGGATCTGCTGGGAGCACAGGGACTGGGTTAAGCTGGGGGCACAGAGACTGGGTTAAGCTGGGGGCACAGAGACTGGGTTAAGCTGGGAGCACAGAGACTGGGTTAAGCTGGGAGCACAGAGACTGGGTTTGCTGGGAGCACAGAGACTGGGTTAAGCTGGGGGCACAGAGACTGGGTTAAGCTGGGGGCACAGAGACTGGGTTAAGCTGGGGGCACAGAGACTGGGTTAAGCTGGGAGCACAGAGACTGGGTTTGCTGGGAGCACAGAGACTGGGTTTGCTGGGAGCACAGAGACTGGGTTAAGCTGGGGGCACAGAGACTGGGTTCTGCTGGGAGCACAGAGACTGGGATCTGCTGGGAGCACAGAGACTGAGGTCTGCTGGGAGCACAGAGACTGGGTTAAGCTGGGGGCACAGAGACTGGGTTAAGCTGGGAGCACAGAGACTGGGTTAAGCTGGGGGCACAGAGACTGGGTTAAGCTGGGGGCACAGAGACTGGGTTAAGCTGGGAGCACAGAGACTGAGGTCTGCTGGGAGCACAGAGACTGGGTTTGCTGGGAGCACAGAGACTGAGGTCTGCTGGGAGCACCGAGACGGGGTTCTGCTGGGAGCACAGAGACTGGGTCTGCTGGGAGCACAGAAACTGGGATCTGCTGGGAGCACAGAGACTGGGATCTGCTGGGAGCACAGAGACTGAGGTCTGCTGGGAGCACAGAGACTGGGTTTGCTGGGAGCACAGAGACTGAGGTCTGCTGGGAGCACCGAGACGGGGTTCTGCTGGGAGCACAGAGACTGGGTCTGCTGGGAGCACAGAGACTGGGATCTGCTGGGAGCACAGAGACTGAGGTCTGCTGGGAGCACAGAGACTGAGGTCTGCTGGGAGCACAGAGACTGGGTCTGCTGGGAGCACAGAGACTGGGTTCTGCTCATCACTGATGAGGCAGGATTGTGGTCTGAATGACGGCGATGAGAAGCACCAAGTTTAGTATCTAAAATTACTGAAAGACCGATATATCGGACCACAGCACTGCCTTTCACTTCCCCATCAGTCTATTTCAGACGAGTTGGAGCCCAGCAAAGTTGGTGATGCATCTGGATATTATTGATAGTCTGAGTAATAGAGATTTAACTTGTATTTAATGATGCCACAACAAACTGAGTTCACAGACTCAGGTTTTCTGAAGTATTTATTAGGGGTGTAACGATTCTGAATCGATTCTGTATTGATGTTTTTTAACCCCTTTGTGCAGAAGCCAAATTTGGCTATTTATGGGTTACCCACTTTAATGCTGTATAATTCAAGATTTAAGCTTCATAAAGAGGAAAAATGTGGCTCAATTCAGAAAAGACACTTACAGCATTTAGAATTACATTGTATTTCAGTTTATTTTCAGGATTTTGGTCGAGAAAATGAGCTGCAAACATGAAAAATCTTCATGAGAATTCACCATTGAAATTGCAAAAAAAATAATTCTGAGGATTGAAAAACTGCTGGGGCTTAAAACTATACATTTCTGGCATCATAAACTCCATGACCACAAGTAGAATGCATCTTCAACATTACATTCTAGATTACCTACATGCTATTAGCCAAATTATACAGCTACCCAAGTGTCTCCCCAAAGTCTCAAAATTATTTCCTGTCAAATCATAGTAAAATCACATATATAACACAAATAAAGTTTTAAGGCATGAAATTTAATATGAACAAATGATTTTCTGGTTGAGTTTAGTATGAATTTATCAATCTCAGGGCAGTTGAATATCAGTGGTCACCAGTAACTTATCCAAACACAAAACATGCCTTTTCTCCATAATAAGGTTTAGAGTTTTGTCCATTTTTCTTCTAAGTCTCCCAAACCAGCACAAACACGCATTGCATTTTATAAACTGCTGGTTAAACAGTCAGAACATTCACCCTGTAATGGAAGTTACCAGTTCCCAAACTCACGACATCATTTCAACCCTCATAAAGGAACAAGTACAACTAACTAACTCAGTAATATCTGAATTCTGAAATATACCTTATTTTAACAGAACAGACATTCCACTTTCAGGGAACATCACGCAATATATATTCCTCCCTAGATTCAACAGAACGGTGCAATGATCGTAGCAGGGGGTCCACCTAAATGCATGGGCAGTTCACTTTTAAACAGGAAAAAACGTCGGCATTCGACTTTGTTGAGTACGGTATACATTCCAAAACGGAAAGCAAAACTAGCAGCCTACCCTTTTTTCCACGAATCCCTCCTCCAGAGACGATGTATCGAGTAGAGGGAACCCTCCGGTCCTGTTTCATTCAAAATAATTTGCATTGACCGTGTCCTTATCTTATTTAAATCCTCTAAATATAACTGAACACTTCAAGGCCAGTTTTGCGCGTATTTTTTTCTATATATATATATATATATATATATATATAGATATAGCGCGTCAGTTTCAGCCGCGTAATGCGCGCAACGTAAACAGGATACAACCGAGCCTGCTGATACGCATAGGCTTGTATGCTCTGTGTTTGTCCAATCAATATGTTTCACTTACTGTAGAACGTTTAAACACTCGGGAATTGGATAAGAAACGAGCCAATCAATACGTTGTTACCGCGGAAGTTTCACGAGGCCGTGAAGTCTAACTGCGCAGTTAGGCAGAAGAGCTTGAATGTATTATTGAGTGATTGGCTATCAACGTCAGTACTCGGGTGGATATGAGGAAGCGCTGAATTTGTCAATGAAGGAATCTACACGAAAATCCACGGTAGGGAACTACGCATTTTTTGCATTTGATGACTGAAATTGACAGTAGAATGTGAGAGAATCAATACCATGTCGAATTTTTTGCTTCAGAAAACAGATTTTTCTGAACCACAAATTGGAATGCCGTTGGCTCACTGTTGCTAAAGTGGTTGCTACATAGGAAAACTATTTTTTCTGTCGCAAAAGATCATTTTTAAAAACTGCTGGATCGATGCTATGGGCAAGGATATAGACCAGTTTACACATCAGGCTTAGTTGAGGAGTTTAATTCATCCAACTCTCGAAAAACAGGAAGTGGAGTGAACTTCCCCATATTCAAAACCGCGTTCGAGGTTTGCTCGCTTGTGAATATTCAATAACTGATCCGGGGGTGCCATCTAGTGATCGAGTACAGTAACAGCGTGCTTAAATTTGCAGGTCTATAGACGCAGGCGCCTACATCTGCAGATAGGGGTTAAGGCATAGGGCCGCAATGGGGCGAACATCCGAGTTTAAACGTTTCCTTTATTAAACCTGCCGCAGTCTTGAACAAAAGTGCCAAACATCAAAGGGCATGAGAAATGCTTTCGGAAAAAAAAAAAAAAAGCAATGATATCCTTTTAAGCAATCAGGTTACTCTAATCTTGTCCCTGTTTACTTTGCTCAATTAGCAATCAAACCAGTGATTCTCTTTTTTACTTGGCTGAATAAGTAGAGCTGTTCATTAAGACAGCATGTTTGATTGCCGCATTCTGACAGTTAAGTGGGCATAGATTTGCAAGAGCGCGTAATCGGCCATTTCATGTGATTGTGATCATTTGTAGCTCACATTCACATTTCATCTGCTTTCATGTTTCCACCTTGTGTATATTTTAGACACTTGAAATCCAGGGCGATCTGAAAATAAAGCTCTTTATCATTAAAGATCTCCTAAAAATACCACAATGAGAGATCAAATGCGGTCGCGTGTAATTTCTTGGAACATACACACCTGAAGCGGCTTAAAACGATTTAAAATCCGCCGGGAGAACCCTCTAATTGCAGGTGCTCCGCCCTTCCTAAAATCTGCTCCCGTGTCCTTGGCCTAAATAACAATCAAGAAATTTAGCCAGTAGCCTATAATGATTAACATGTCATGTGATGGTGAAAAGCAGACAAACCTAATTGGGCTACGGTGTTAGATTGAAAGAACGCCAATTTGAATAATTAGAAAAAAATCTTCCTCTGAATTACATCTCTCATTGTAGCATTTTAGGACATTATTCAAGATTAATTTACAAAACCAGTGAAGTTGGCACGTTATGTAAATCGTAGATAAAAACAGAATACAATGATTTGCAAATCCTTTTCAACTTATATTCAATTGAATACACTGCAAAGACAAGATGTTTAATGTTCATACTGAGAAACTTTATCTTTTTTTCGCAAATAATCATTAACGTAGAATTTTAAGGCAGCAATACATTGCAAAAAAGTTGGCACAGGGGCCTTTTTACCACCATGTTACATCGCCTTTCCTTTTAACGACACTCAGTAAACGTTTGGGAACTGAGGAGACCAATTTTTGAAGCTTTTCAGGTGGAACTCTTTCCCATTCTTGCTTGATGTACAGCTTAAGTTGTTCAACAGTCCAGGGTCTCTGTTGTCGTATTTTACGCTTCATAATGTGCCACACATTTTCAATGGGAGACAGGTCTGGACTACAGGCAGGCCTGTCTTGTACCTGCACTCTTTTACTACGGAGCCTTGCTGTTGTAACACGTGCAGAATGTGGCTTGGCATTGTCTTGCTGAAATAAGCAGGGGCATCCATGAAAAAGATGTTGCTTGGATGGCAACATATGTTGCTCCAAAACCTGTATGTACCTTTTAGCATTAATGGCGCCTTCACATGTGTAAGTTGCCCATGCCTTGGGCACTAATACACCCCCATACCATCATAGATGCTGGCTTCTGAACTTTGCGCCTATAACAGTCCGGATGGTTCTTTTCCTCTTTGGTCCGGAGGACACGACGGCCACAGTTTCCAAAAACAATTTGAAATGTGGACTCGTCAGACCACAGAACACTTTTCCACTTTGCATCAGTCCATCTTAGATGAGCTTGGGCCCAGCGAAGCCGGCGGCGTTTCTGGGTGCTGTTGATAAATGGCTTTCGCTTTGCATTGTAGAGTTTTAATTTACACTTGCAGATGTAGCGACGAACTGTAGTTACTGACAGTGGTTTTCTGAAGTGCTCCTGAGCCCATGTGGTGATGTCCTTTACACACTGATGTTGGTTTTTGATGCAGTACCGCCTAAGGGATCGAAGGTCACGAGCATTCAATGTTGGTTTTCAGCCTTGTCGCTTACGTGCAGTGATTTCTCCAGAATCTCTGAACCTTTTGAAGATATTATGGACCGTAGATGATGAAATCCCTAAATTTCTTGCAATAGCTCGTTGACGAATGTTGTTTTTAAACTGTTCGACAATCAGCTCACGCATTTGTTCACGAAGTGGTGACCCTTGCCCCATCCTTGTTTGTGAATGACTGAGCATTTCAGGGAAGCTGCTTTTATACCCAATCATGGCACCCACCTGTTCCCAATTAGCCCGTTCACCTGTGGGATGTTCCAAATAAGTGTTTGATGAGCATTCCTCAACTTTTTTGCCACTTGTGCCAGCTTTTTTGAAACATGTTGCAGGAATCAAATTCCAAATGAGCTAATATTTGCAAAAAATTACAAAGTTTACCTGTTTGAACATTAAGTAACTTGTCTTTGCAGTGTATTCAATTGAATATAGGTTGAAAAGGATTTGCAAATCATTGTATTCTGTTTTTATTTACGATTTACACAACGTGCCAACTTCACTGGTTTTGGGTTTGTAAAACAGATTTGTTATAAGATCGACCTGGAGTTTAAGCGTCTAAAAAAATACATAAGGTGGAAATTAATTTACACTTTTTAATTTACAAATTAATTAATTTACACTTACACTTTTAATTTACACTTGCAGATGTAGCGACGAACTGTAGGAAAAGGGAAAAGGGAAAGCTCAGATGTTCGCGCCATGGTAGCAGCTGGTGTTACTACGCTTTAGAAAAACATTGATTCAGAATCGTTACACCACTAGTATTTATGAGCCTATGTGGTTAATGATAAATACAGACACGTTATTATGCCTTTGTGACTGTTCATTTTATATCCAATCACAAGAGACTGCTCATTTTATATCCAATCACAAGTGACTGCTCATTTTATGTCCAATCACAAGTGACTGCTCATTTTATGTCCAATCACAAGTGACTGCTCATTTTATATCCAATCACAAGTGACTGCACATTTTATGTCCAATCACAAGTGACTGCTCATTTTATGTCCAATTAAAAGTGACTGCTCATTTTATGTCCAATCACAAGTGACTGCACATTTTATGTCCAATCACAAGTGAATGCTCATTTTATATCCAATCACAAGTGACTGCTCATTTTATATCCAATAAGAAGCAACTGCTCATTTTATATCCAATCACAAGAGAATCCTCTGTAACCTATTAACCCATTCCAGTGGAATGTTTTTCTGAAGATTGCACTACTTGTTAAGCCGTTCCCCTACCCAAAACCAAAAATTTAGGAACATGTTGCAGGTATGAAACTGAAAATAAATACAGCTGATAATGGTAAAACTTCACACATTTTTATTAAAGTTTTTCTTTCTACTAAATGTATAAACCCCAGTTGGGAGAGAACGGAAAGTCACATGAGAAGGGAAAGTGGCGGTTATGCAAGACAGTGTGAACACATTTCATGTTTGGTCTGGTAAACTTAAATTCATAAGCAAATATAGATTTTTTTCTGCCATTTGCTAGCAATGCATTCCAGAGATAGTTGGGATTGAGGCAACAGCAATTTAGGACTAAAAATAAGGTAAAAAAAGACTAGTGAAGTGATTTGAAATGGCTGATGTCAGCAGCTGACTGCAATCATGATTTGGTAAAAAGGACCAGTCCTTCAAAAGCAGAGATGGTAAGAGGATCACCGTTTACCCACTCGTGAGAGGAAAATCATTGAGAAGCTTGAAAATACTGTTCCTCAAAAAAGAGAGGAATGAATTTAGATACATCACCCTCTAAGGCGCATTATTACAAGATTCGAGGAATCTCGAGAATCTTCGGCCCGTAAAGGACGGGGGCACAAGCCCTGCGATTTGAGATCTGTGACGGCACCGCATCAAGAACACTCAATTACTTATCAGTGATAAACCCATTCAGGTTCTACAAATCCTACATGGTTACATCTAAAAATACCAGTTAAAACTTTAACAAGAAGGAAACCTTATGTTAAGAGTCCAGAGGCACCAGTGAATTATCTGAATTTTGAGCCATCTGCAGTTGACAATCGTTAAGGGGAAATTTGTATTGTGGTCAAATATTTGAGGACTTTTTTGAGGAAATGGATGTCAAGTGCTCCCCTCCAAAGAAGAAAAGGATCATCCAGGTTTTCATCAGTAACGCGTCCAAAAGCCGTGCTCTGTCATGTTATTGGGCAGCACCAGTGCTGTTATCAGGGGAAACATGCACTTCAGTCGAGCCTCCATTTAGTGAATCTTTAAATAATGCAATGTTACACTTACCAAAACAATATAGGACAAAGGATTTGAAATTTCTGTTTCAGTTTTAATTTTAATTTTACATACCATCCAAACCTTTTCTGATTTGGGGCTGCAGATCGAAGAATTTACAAATCACTTAATTCTGTTTTTTTTGCATTTAGAAACAGTCAATCAACTTCTTCACACAGCATCAAATTATTATCGACGTGATGTAGTATTATCATTAGTATTATTAACCGTTTGCAACACCAAAATTCATATCCCCAGTGCTTGTTGTAAAATTAACGTGAAAAGTAAGGGTGCACAAGATTCTTAACGGTCCTCAGACACACGGAGCACAGGATGAGTGAAGAAGTTGCATTAACTTGTCTCCGTGTTCATGAAAAACGATATTTACAGGACACGACTCGCCAAATACATTCATCAACCCCAAAAAAAAAAAAATTAATTCCACCATTTTAGACTCATCCTCCTTCTGTGTGTATTTAAAAAAAAAAAAAAAAACGTCAAAAACAATGATGTAGTTGGTGAATTGAACTGTATCGTTACTGGCTGTTAAGTGCTATGAGTGACAGAGCTTCTAACTGGCTTAGCTAACCACCCAAACCTAACCCTAACTCTAAAAAAGTCACGCCTGTGCATCTCGCCAATGTGCATCATTTCATATTGGATATAAACATACGTCACTCAGGAACATTATTAATTCAGACCAATCTCCGCATTGGCCAATCAGCTAAAAGGATGGCATCGATTCATCATGCGACAAAACTGGCCTTCTATACTGCAACTCAGAGCATTAAGGCATCCTGTGGCAACTGTGTTTACAACATCTGTCTCAGAGAACAAAAGAGGGAAAAACGAAAGAAACAACGCATCACTTCCTGCTTTTACCACATTGGCTCAGAAGAAGTAAGCTGCACCCACAGCCCTGCCAGTCCCACCCTACTGTGGGTATGCCTCTATCACCATGGCGTGGCCCTGAAACACACACAGACACAAGAGCCAATCGCAGGTCAGCTGTGTGAAGATTGGGTGGAGCTCTGATCACATGGCATAGGTGCTCATTCAACTCAAGAAACAATAAAAAAGGGCAATTAATCACTTAATTCAATAAAGCTACTGGCTAAAATATAATATCGCAACAAGCTATATTTTTTAATTTTAACTTCTATATACAGTATACAATAACCCACATCCTTCGTAGCCATCAGGCTGTCCTGCCTCCCACTGAACCCTGACCCCTGACCCAGCCTTACCAGGCCCCCGGCAGCACACGCAGCCACCAGGCCATACTGCCCGCCCTCCTTTTGCAGTCTGTGGGCCACTGTGGTCACCAGCCGACACCCAGTCGCCCCGAACGGGTGTCCCAGGGACAGCGATCCGCCCCAAGTGTTAAACTTCTCCATCGGGGGCGTCCCGACCTTGGGGAACGGAGATTAAGCACTTTAAATTACGCACTGTAAAACACGCCCCGCCATATACATACTTCACATAATACACTCATGACATTAATTTCATATTATACACACTCTGCAATACAGCCGATAAATTCTTCCTGTATAAATACATCCAGTAAAATTCACTTTTAAGCAGCATTAACCCTTAGGGAAGCAGAGATAAATTTAAAAAAATATACAAAATTATTATGTGCTGTTGAAAACCTATCATGTGGCGACTTATTTAAAAGAGCTCCTATGCGGGACCTCTTTTAAACAAGTCGCCACATGATAGGTTTTCAACAGCTTTGATTTTGAACAGAATTGAGTAACAATAGTTGCATTTAGCGCTGTAAGGGTTAAACACTGCATGCTATAATTAACTGTGGCAGGTTGAACGTGAGCACACAATAAACCGGGACGAGAGGCCGATCTTCAAAATAATGTTCAAAGATTGAAATTTGACTCTTTCCTGCCAGGACTTTACCACCTGCACACAGCTTCAGCCCAACACAGAATGGGATCATGGGAAATCCTGAAGCAGGCCTTCAACACGGAGGTCACATAACTTTCACACAATCTAACGGACCCCCTGATTACACTCAGAACGAGCGAACGACGCAATGACAAAAAGACAACACCTGTCATAATATGCAAACTTTGAGCGTGGCCCCTATATGCGCTGTTCCACAGCTATAATGCGAGACATACAACCTGCCTCATTCATCCATTAATTCATGCGGGCCGGAGGCAGGCACGCATGCGCAGTTACAGCGGTACTTGAGCGTTCATAATACTCGTTATTTAAGCGTTCATAATACTCGTTATTTGAGCGTTCATAATACTCGTTATTTGAGCGTTCATAATACTCGTTATTTGAGCGTTCATAATACTCGTTATTTGAGCGTTCATAATACTCGTTATTTGAGCGTTCATAATACTCGTTATTTGAGCGTTCATAATACTCAGTATTTGAGCGTTCATAATACTCAGTATTTGAGCGTTCATAATACTCAGTATTTGAGCGTTCATAATACTCAGTATTTGAGCGTTCATAATACTCAGTATTTGAGCGTTCATAATACTCAGTATTTGAGCGTTCATAATACTCAGTATTTGAGCGTTCATAATACTCAGTATTTGAGCGTTCATAATACTCAGTATTTGAGCGTTCATAATACTCAGTATTTGAGCGTTCATGATACTCAGTATTTGAGCGTTCATGATACTCAGTATGTGAGCGTTCATAATACTCAGTATGTGAGCGTTCATAATACTCAGTATGTGAGCGTTCATAATACTCAGTATGTGAGCGTTCATAATACTCAGTATGTGAGCGTTCATAATACTTGTTATTTGAGCGTTCATAATACTCAGTATTTGAGCGTTTATAATGCTCGATATTTGAGCGTTTCTAATATTCTGTATTTGAGCATTTATAATCCTCGGTATTTGAACATTTCTAATACTCGCTATTTGAGCGTTTATAATACTTATTTGAGCGTTTATAATGTTCGGTATATGACTGTTTTTAATATTCTGTATTTGAGCATTTATAATACTCGGTATTTGAGCATTTCTAATACTCATTATTTGAGCGTTTATAATACTTGTTATTTGAGCATTTTTAATACTCCTTATTTGAGCGTTTACATACTGAGAGGCATTAAATAAATAATACGCATAATAAAATATACTGTTTCAAGTAGTGGTAAATGGTTTCTTTCGAAGTTGCAAAACACAGTCTAGAGAAACAGTGCATTTGGTAGTGAGACTTAACCTCATTATTATCGTTACAATGGTAGTCAACTCAGTAGTTCTTATGCATAATCTGACATGGCAGAAGACTTGGCATTTGAGCGTTTATAACACTCAGTTATTAGAGCCTTTATAATAGTCAAATACGCTCAAATAACGAGTATTATAAACGCTCAAATACCGAGTATTATAAATGCTAAAATACAGAGTATAAAAAAACGCTGAAATAATATTACTCTGTATTCAAGCATTTTTAATACTCTCTATTTGAGCTTCATAACACTCGTTACTTGAGCGTTCATAACACTCGGTATTAGAGCGTCCATAACACTTGGTATTAGAGCGTCCATAACACTCGGTATTAGAGCGTCCATAACACTCGGTATTAGAGCGTCCATAACACTCGGTATTAGAGCGTCCATAACACTCGGTATTAGAGCGTCCATAACACTCGGTATTAGAGCGTTCATAACACTCGGTATTAGAGCGTTCATAACACTCGGTATTAGAGCGTTCATAACACTCGGTATTAGAGCGTTCATAACACTCGGTATTAGAGCGTTCATAACACTCGGTATTAGAGCGTTCATAACACTCGGTATTAGAGCGTTCATAAAACTCGGTATTAGAGCGTTCATAACACTTGGCATTAGAGCATTCATACCACTTGGCATTAGAGCGTTCATAACACTCGGTATTAGAGCGTTCATAACACTCGGTATTAGAGCGTTCATAAAACTCGGTATTAGAGCGTTCATAAAACTCGGTATTAGAGCGTTCATAACACTCGACATTAGAGCGTTCATAACACTCGACATTAAAGCGTTCATAACACTTGGCATTAGAGCGTTCATAAGACTTGGCATTAGAGCATTCATAACACTTGGCATTAGAGCGTTCATAACACTTGGTAATTGAGCGTTTATAACCCTCGGTATTTGAACGTTCATAATACTCGGTACTTGAGCGTTTCTAATACTCTGTACTTGAGCATTTCTAATACTCGGTATATGAGCGGTTCGAATACTCTGTATTTGAGCGTTTATAACACTCGGTATTTGAGCATTTCTAATACTAAGTATGTGAACATTTCTAATACTAAGTATGTGAACATTTCTAATAGTCTGTATTTCAGCGTTCATAATACTATGTATTTGAGCCTTCATAATCCTCATTATCTAAGCATTTTTAATACTCTGTATTTGAGCGTTTGTAATACTCTGTATTTGAGCTTTACAACACTCGGTATTTGAGCAGTTCTATTACTCGGTATTTGAGCGGTTCTAATACTCGGTTTTTGAACATTTTCAACACTCGGATTTGAGCGTTTACAATACGCATTATTTGAGCGTTTTTAATTATCTGTATTTCAGCATTTGTAATACTCGTTATTTGAGCATTTATAATGCTGGGTTTTGAGCGTTTATAATACTCAGCATTTGAGCATTTATAATAGTAGGTATTTGAGCCTTCATAATACTCCTTACTTTTTTTAAATACTCGATATTTGAGCATTTACAATACTCGGTATTTGAGTGTCCATACTACTTGGTATTTGAGCGTCTATAATATTCGGTATTTGAGCGTTGATAATACTCGGTATTTGAGCGTTTATAATACTAGGTATTTGAGCCTTCATAATACTCATTATTTGAGCATTTCTAATACTCTGTATTTCTGGGTTTATAATACTCCTTACTTGAGCGTTTTAAATACTCAATATTTGAGCTTAATAACACTCAGTATTTGAGCGGTTCTAATCCTCGGTATTTGAGCGTTTACAATATTCATTATTTGAGCGTTTTTAATAATCTGTATTTCAGCATTTGTAATACTCAGTATTTGAGCATTTATAAACACCCGGTATTTGAGCGGTTCTAATACTCGGTATTTGAGCATTTCTAATACTCTGTACTTGAGCGTTTTTAATAATCTGTATTTCAGCATTTGTAATATTTGGTATTTGAGCATTTATAATACTCAATAATCCTCATTCTGACAGAGTGGCTTTACCTTGGACTTCCTCCCCATGTATGTCTGCGCAAACCAATCAGAGTCCATCGCCTTCAGATTCGCCATGATCTGGCCCTATCAGGACAAGCACATTAAGTATAATGCAAACACTTCTATTTACTATGAGTAGCTCGGTACATATCGTGCATCATCATGTGTTATTAGATATACTGTAAATAGTCACAGACAATCCACTTCCAAATCCTGCTTAGGGCAAAGAAAAAGAAAAAAAGAACTTCCAAGACATTTGGTCATTAAAATACTAAAATTATTCCTTAAAGTTTTGGCTACATGAAGCCGCTATAAGTAAGGACACAGAGTTAAGTTAAATTGAAGAGTCCGACCACCGAAACTCACAGCAAAAGCCTCGTGAAACTCGAACACGTCAATGTCGGCCATCGTTAAACCACTCCTCTCCAGGACTTTGGGAGTGCTGTATGTGGGCCTGGGTGATAAAATCAGGAACAAAAACTATTTCAAACAAAAAAAGACAATAAAAATACCACTCACAAGCACACGAACACACGCAAACAACCAAAATCATAAACAAATGTATACACACATACACACACAAAAACACACGATTGCAAACACACTGACATGAGAATGCACACTCAAGCAAGCAGGCAAAAGATACACACACACACACACACACACACTAGAATTGTGACGATTCTGAATCGATTCAGTATGTATCAATTAATAATGTTTTTTAAGGCATAGGACTGCAATGGGGTGAACATTCGAGTTTAACCGTTTCCTTTATTAAACCTGCCGCAGTCTTGAACAAAAGTGCCAAACATCAAAGGGCATGAGAAATGCTTCCGAAAAAAAAAAAAAAAAAACTTGACCGTTTCGGCGGCATGCTGCATGGAACCAAGTAAAGGACTCCTTTTAAGCAATGTTATCCTTTTAAGCAATCAGGTTACTCTAATCTTGTCCCTGTTTACTTTGCTCAATTAGCAATCAAACCAGTGATTCTCTTTTTTACTTGGCTGAATAAGTAGACCGGTTCATTAAGACAGCATGTTTGATTGCCGCATTCTGACAGTTAAATGGGCATAGATTTGCAAGAGCGCGTAATCGGCCATTTCATGTGATTGTGATCATTTGTAGCTCACATTCACATTTCATCTGCTTTCATGTTTCCACCTTGTGTATATTTTAGACACTTGAAATCCAGGGCGATCTGAAAATAAAGCTCTTTATCATTATAGATCTCCTAAAAATACCACAATGAGAGATCAAATGCGGTCGCGTGTAATTTCTTGGAACAGACACACCTGAAGCGGCTTAAAACGATTTAAAATGCCGCCGGGAAGAAGCCTCTAATCGCAGGTGCTCCGCCCTTCCTTAAATCTGCTCCCGTGTACTTGGCCTAAATAACTATCAAGAAATTTAGCCAGTAGCCTATAATGATTAACATGTCATGTGATGGTGAAAAGCAGACAAACCTAATTGGGCTACGGTGTTAGATTGAAAGAACGCCAATTTGAATAATTAGAAAAAAATCTTCCTCTGAATTACATCTCTCATTGTAGCATTTTAGGACATTATTCAAGATTAATTTAAAACAGATTTGTTATAAGATCGACCTGGAGTTTAAGCGTCTAAAAAAATACGTAAGGTGGAAAACATTCTGAAAAGTGGATGAAACATAAATGAGAGATATAAGTTATCTCAGTCGCACGAAATGCCGTGGCAATGGCAATCTTGTTCAAGCAGTGCTGTTCTATGCCCATTTCAATTTCAAAATACAGTAATCAAACATGCCGTCTTAATAAACAGCTCTGCTAATTCAACTTATAGTTAACAAATCCACCTTTTGATTGCTAATCAGGCAAAGTAAACAGGAGCAGGTATACGTTTCTTAGAGTTGCCTAATTGGTTAATAGGATGACGGTTTTGTTTTCATTTGTTTGGCTCCTCTCAGCACGCAGCCGAAAAATACTGATGTCAGTCAAGTTTTTCCGGAAGCATTTACCATGCCCTTTGATATTAAGCACTTTGGTTCAGCACATCACGGGGGTTAATAAAGGAAATGGGAAAGCTCGGATGTTCGCCCCATGATAGCAGCTGGAGTTAGCAGCTGGGGGGGGGTCCTAACGCACTTTGTGATATTAGCATGTCTGCACACACACACACACACACACACACAGGGCTTAAAGCTTGAAAAATTGCCACGCTGGGGGGGGGTCCTAACGCACTTTGTGATATTAGCATGTCTGTCATAATACAGAAATACGTAAAATCACAACACAAGAGCCTGTAACACATTGACACTGCCTACCATTTGTCTTATAAAAAACATTAATGAAGGCAGAGGTCAGCAAGTAACTGGGCTGCGGGCCAAGATTCTTCCTCGCCACTAAGTGGCGGGCCAGAGGCCAGGCTACGGCCTGTTTAGACGCTGGGATAGGTGCCCAAAATGCCCATTCGCAAAAACCAGGCCTACACGGAGAATGATGAGTCTAATAAAAACTAGATTTAGTCAGTAAGCATGGCTTACAGGATACCCCCCGCAACAACAAGTAGTCGGGCAGTACCACAGTCAATAGACCTTCCAGCAAGAAAGAAAAAATTTTCAAAATCGGATGAGTAGGTTATGAGATCTACGTCCGGACGCACAGACGCACGCACACACACACACACGGACACACACACAGACGCACGCATGCACGCACGCACACACGAACGGACAAAGCAAATCCAGTATACCCCCCTAAACTTCGTTGCGGGGGGTATAATAAATAATGACAATAAATAAACCGTGTGGACTGTGCACAAGCCCATCGGCAGTCTCTTCATAATATAATAATCTTAATGGACTTCATCTGCAATTATGAAAAAGGCGATGATGGCAATGATAGGCACAGGTCAGATCTATTAGGCAACTAGTAATATTAGTCTATCTTGGGCTACTTTTATTTTGAAATACTTGGTTGACCGCCTCCTTACAATAATACAATGTTTGCCATTTTGGGGGAAATAGGGCGCAGAAAGGAGTGATTGAATGTGAGGTTTCGATCTGGAACCAAATGCGAGAACACAGGATTGCAAAAGAAAAGGGTTTTATTGAGCGAGGGGGGTGACCCCCGCAGGGCAGAAGGCAACAGTGCCGAGTCCGCAATCCAGAAGTCAAAATCCAGTGGGGCAGAAAGAGAGTCGTAACCAGGGCAGCAAACACAAAAATCGTAGTCAGGCGAAACAGATTCGGTAGACAGGCAGTGGTTTGTATTAGAAGCAAACTCATAAACCAAAGGGCAATCCGAATCGTTAACAGGGCAGCAATCCACAAAATCGTAGTCGGGCAAAAAAGGGTTCGAACACACAGATGCAACAGTAATCCAATAAGGGCAAGCCAAGAAAAATCTGAAGTCGGGCAATCCAGTCAGAATCAGAGACACAATGAGTACGAGGTGAGAGAAATAGCACCACAGGTGAACAAGAGAAACGATCTGACAGAGAATTACTGAGAAAAGACACCTAATATACACTTCTGGGGAGATCACATGGTAAGGGACACAGGTGTAAGTAGTCAGACTGATTACAGAGGAGCAGCACATGAGGGAGAACCTGATCACATGGGATTTGGCAGAAGCCAAAACGCGGACAGGGATCACGGGACAAGCCTATATACAAACAGTGCCAGTCACGGAGTTTCTAACGTGCATAGATAATGAGAAACAGGACTGCGGGATCAGGTGTGAGCTTACACAGAAAATGCAGCAAAGGTAATCAGGGAGAGACAAGAGGCGGAGACTAGAACAGGGCGAGTGTGGGGAGCTTGTTAATCAATTAGTAAGTGCAACTATACAGATCCTTTGTGCTCGTTAGTAAGTTAGTATTTTATACAATGTTAGTTGTTGTGAGTAATCTCAGGAGAAAATAATAAACTGTCAGTATTGTTAGTAGATAGAAAAGAAGAGTGAAGCCAGCAAACGAGATCAGAAGGAAGATTGAAAACCAGAATCCAATAAATCACCTGAAGAGTAACACGCAGGACTGGGGCCGTGTGCAATGACCAGACATGAGACCAGAGGGTGGAGACAAAGTGCAAAGCATGATGGAAAACATGGACCGGAGTGAGACTACGGCAAAATGTAAACTATGGAAAAGTAAAAACTAACACAATACCTGAACAAACCAATGATAACAGTACAGAATGCACATATCTAACAATGGTCAAACACTGCAAAGTTCAAATACCAAATGAGACAAATATCAAAAGCAGAGAGACACGGCAGGACAGAGCAGAATCACAACACAAAAGCTCTAAAGAGGAAAGCTGACAGCGAAAATAGAGCCTATTAAGAGAAATGAGGAGACAAATTTGCGTTCATCTTACCCAGTTGTTGAAATGGAAAGCCCATGTGCCTCATATTCAAAGACGTTAACATGGTTTTGTATTAAGTATAATGTCAGGTGGCACCATGAAACGAAGCATGGCTCCTTCAACGTCGTTTATCCGCTAGCGTCTGCGGCACGAAAACGCAAAATTGAAGTGCTGACAGATGGTTATACAAAGAGCAGCAGCATCCTACTGCGAGGTCTAACAACCAGAGAAAATGCCACAAGTGCGTCCTTAGAAGCGTCTTGGTTGCTTTTTTTTCTCTCGTGCGTTTCGTTTCAGGAGTATCCGTGCCCACAACCTCTAACCATTGCGTGATCATCGTTTTATTTCATTTTACTTTGCGTAAAAGCCTTCTGGATTATGCCACAGTTACTGGCTTGTTAAATAAAATATACTCAGCCAAAATAAAAACTTCACACACGTTTAGAGGTTGATAAGTTGAACATACAAGAAAAGAGGTTTTAAATAATGATTTTGTTTAATTCTGTACTCATTAAAGATGGTGTATCATAAAAATAATGTCCATAATGGAACCAGTTCCACCGGAAATGCTACAGAAATGTCCAAGAGTAAAAATGGTAAGTTACAACTTGAATAAGAGCAGTGCGCAGGCGATTCCGTATGGTTTGGGCAGTCACATGACCTCTAAACAATTCATTCCTAGTGGATGCTGCAGTGACAAATCGATAATGCAAATGACGTAGGACAATTTGTCGGTCTTCTGCTTTTGACGTCACACATGGGCTAACAGAATGAGGTCGGTCAGCTGTGGTGCCAGTTTGGAGACGTGTCCGAAGATCATGGATAGCCTGTTGACTGCATCCCATAACCCTTGCAACGTCAGTGACGAACGTTTCCGTATTCAGCATGCCAATGGCACGTTCACGCTGAATGTCTGACAGCCATGGCATTGAAAATCAACGAATAATTAACTGTAAAAACCTGTTTTTCCGAGATGTCACGTGCCAACGTGAGCTCAGCTGCACATATTTCATATGGTCATGTGACTAGGAACACGAGAAAACATGAAAGTACGCTCGCACGTGCCTGTGCACGTCGGAGTTGATGTGTGCCATGATGTCTTTGACAACGCATTTACCCCTAGTGATAATAAAAGCTCTTATTAAAAGTTTCAAGAAAATATTTACAAATTTATGAGTGTGAAGTTTCTATTTTGACTCAGTATATAAACCTAGCTTCCTGTGTCACTCTGACGCAAATATTTTGTTGCAGAACAACTGTCGGCCAGAAGTTCAGTTTAAGACAGCGCATCTATTCATAGGCCGCACCATTATGTCAAAAACACAACTTTTCCTTTTTATTTGAAGATGATGAAATAAACACAACTAAGATTAAGAATGCAAATCCTGGCTCTGGTATTCTCTCGCTTCTGCTTAACATCAGATGCCTGGCTGGCTAGAGGCAGGAATCGCAGGAATAACCTGCGTTTAGGGAGAAAAAAATTAAAATAAAATGATCGGAATCATCTGGCGGGCCAATGAAAATCGTTTGCACCTCGCGGGACAAAATTGGCCCATGGTTCGGCTGTTGCTGACCAATGCACTAAGACATGAGCTTTGGCTGATTAGAGGAGTGACCTGATTAACGTTCATGTAGGCTACTGTAGGGATTACAGATGTAAAGAGGAAATGAGATGCCAATAAATGAGAAACTGAGTGAGAATATCTAGGAGCAGCAACTTACATTTAGAGGCACTTAAAGGGATAGTTCACTTTTTCAGAAGTGGGGTTGTATGAGCTACAAATTGCCACTACTTACAGTAGATGCAGTAGGAAGCGCTCTGATCTCCTCCAGGTAGCCGCACCAGGGCATAGTGCTGGGTGGGAATTTAAGTGATACACTGTTGTGAACAGAAACACAGAAATAGCGTATTTTCACAGCCTAAGAGAGGTCCTACCTGAAAATAATACACAATTTCAATCGTACACAATATTTAAAAAATTACAGCACTTCATCTGCTCGGAAAAAAAACACAGTGGCTGATTGGCTGAGTCTGACCAAAACAGCTGATCGCTACAGCGCGCAGTGAACTACGATGCGCCTCGCGCAGGAATACGTCAGTTGGTTAGCTCAAGAGCAACTGTGTTTTTTTTCCGAGCAGCTAAAGTGCCGTAATTTTTTAAATATAGCGCATAATTGAAATTGTGTATTATTTCCAGGTAGGACCTCTTATAGGCCACGAAAATACGCTGTTTCTGTGTTTCCGTTCACAACAGTGTATCACTTAAATTCCCACCCAGCACTATGCCCTGGTGCGGCTACCTGGAGGAGATCAGAGCGCTTCCGACTGCATCTACTGTCAGTAGTGGCAATTTGTAGCTCATACAACCCCACTAAAAAAAAAACTGAACTATCCCTTTAACATGGACGACAGAGCTGATGTTGTCTCTAGTTCCAACTCAAGAGTTATCCATAGTGTTGAGTTAGCTTTATGTAATCCAGCATTAATACAACACAGTGTTGTCTCTGATACAGACCATATAATGTTACCCAGGATAACATAATTGATTAAATAAAATTTTCTCGAGTTTGCAACACCTTAACTGTGTAACTAAAAATAATAAAAAAAAAAAAATCTGTTAACGCTGTAGTACTGCTTACAGTGCAGTATAAATTTTGTGAAGTTAACTAAACTTGTTTGCGGAAACATATTGCCGACATTTTCTTCGCAGAAACAAATCAAAATATTCAAAATTTATGTTAGTTGCTTCGTCTATGTTTAACAAAAACATTTTTCTTCAGCTTCTCAGTCAGATGTCTTGAATTCAGGAGCAATCCCGTGTGTGGTTATGTCAGTTTGAGACTGACAGGCTAGCTAATGCCATCCTGTCTTCCGCTAACTTTTTACACAGGTGGATGATGCATTATCTCGGAAATCTACTGCAGGACTTGGTATAAGGTTGGCTGTCATGAGGTGGTCATCAATGACTGGCATCGAAAGAGGAAGCTGCTGGTTAACTACATTGACTGCTCCGTCCACATTTGTTCTGCTGCTGAAAGCCAACATGTGCATCATACGCTGAAATCTTATTCATCGAATAGGCAACAACCATAACATTAACATAACATGAATGAATGGCAAGAACAAGCTGTTCAGCACAACTAGGCTTGCTAGTTTTATACTTCTGTAAATATCACTTCAGATAAAGTTAGATACCACTGAGACATTGATTAAGTCAAGGCTGCTCTTGAAAACTCCTCTGCCTCAACAATATGGTCAGGCAAGCCATTCCACATCGAAATTACTCTTTGGGCAAAGAAATATTTCCGAATATCAGTACTAAACTTACCCTTAGTCAATTTCCATTTGTGACCCCCGAGTTCTACTCACAACACTTGGTCGAAGGAATCCTACATGATTCACTTTGTTGATCCCTTTAACATATTTAAAGACCTCAATCAGATCATCCCCAAGTCTCCTTTTCCTAAGACTGAATAGATTAAGGATCTTCAGCCTCTTCTCGTGGCTTTCATCTTTTATACTCAGAATTAGCTTAGTGGCTCGTCTCTGAACTTTTTCTAGAGCCTCTATATCTTTCTTTAAGTATGGTCCCCAGAACTGTACTCAACACTACAGATGTGGTCTGACAAATGTGTTGTACATGAGAAGTATCACCTCCTTGGATTTGTACTCAAAACTTTTGGCAATGTATCCTAGCATCCGACTGGCTTTTTTAACTGCTACGGCACAATGGCTAGAGCCTGTGAGGGTTTGGTCAACAATCACTCCCAGATCTTTTTCGTGTGGAGCACATTCCAGTTTAAAAGGACCGGAGTGTAAGATTTAGATGGACAATCTGGCTGAATAACTGGCAGGAATGGAATTGTAATGCAGAAAAAAAAAGCCACTAGATGGCAGTATTGACTTTTTTGTGTTAAGCCAGTCTGGAGCTAGGTTTGGGCATGTCCTCGGTATGTCTGAGAGGGAAAGTCCCTGAGAATTGAAAAAAGTCTGGAAGGTGGGAGGAGGCTGTAAAAGAGTATATAAGGAGAAAAATTGAGAGAGTAAAGTAGTAGGAGAAATTGCAAGGAGAAGGATACATATGACCAGACCTGTCACTCTTTTCAAGACCTGTGAATTTTTTTGTGGATTTTTGCCTGTGTTGAAGCATTTTCCTGTCCCAGGACATCGCCAAGCAACCCCATCTCAAGGGACTGTAAATATATTTTTTTTTTCATATAGTATCAATCTTGGTCAGAGCTTTATTTTTTTAAATCTGTTCAAGTTTAAAATTTTGTCTGTCATCCCTTGCTGTCTTATATGTCATAACAAATTGGGGACTCAAGTCCGGGATAGACCATTGTGTGAGTCATTTATTGAAAATCTAACATTTCAAATTGTGAAATTGTATTTATTTATTTCTTTTTTAAATTTTTGTCAGTATATATTGACAGATCAACAGAAATGGATGATTTCTTGGCATCACCAACCGTAGAGGTTTTGAAGTCTTTTTAAAAGACAGAACTGCTAGAAATATGCAGACAGAGCTGACAGAGGTAAAACCAGCCATGTGAAAAGCAAGACTGGCTAGAGAGATAGTTGAATATTACATTGATGAAAATGTGATTGCATCTGGCGACCTGGAACATTTTCCAGAGGAAAATCCAAATGTAGAAATGGAACTTAAATTAAAAATGCTAGAGATTGAAAGGGAGGAAAAACAAAGGCAGTTTGAGTAAGAAAAATTAGCAAGAGAAGAGAAAAAAGTAAGGGAGGAAAAAGAAAGAAAGAGAATTTGAGAGAGAGAATGAGGAAAGAGCAGAAAGAGAGAGACAGAGAGATTTTGAGTTACAGAAGTTGGATAGGGAAGAAAGGCTCCAAATGGAGCAATTAAAAATCAAACTAGAAGCTGAAAACTAATTTTGGGCTAGCCAGGAGGTAAAGCTGCTGCCTCCATTCTCAGAGGAAAAGGTTGATAAGTATTTCCAGTGCTTCGAGAAGGTAGCTAAAAGTTGTCAGGGGCCAAAGGAACACTGGCCTCTGATGTTACAAACTGTCCTCAAGGGTAAAGCTCAACAAGCCTATTCAGCTTTGCCTGCAGATGATTCCTCTGATTATGAGGTTGTCAAAAAGGTTATTTTGAGAGCTTATGAGTTGGTTCCAGAGGCTTACCGACAGAAATTCAGAGGTCTGAAGAATTCTGACAATCAGACTTATGTGGAATTTGCTAACTAGAAGCAGGTTTGCTTTGAGCGCTGGTGTACCTCTATGGAGGTCAAGGATGATTTCAACTCACTAAAAGAGATGGTGTTGGTTGAAGAATTCAAGAACTGTGTTAAGGATGATATTAAGACCGACCTTAATGAGAAGCAAGCACTGAATTTGCAATCAGCTGCCAAATTTGCAGGCGAATATATTCTCACACAAATCCAAATTTCAGTCTAGCAGCAACAATAGATGGTCCCAATTTCAGAAGAAAGGTAACGGTGATATCCAAGATTCCTCACCCAAAGACCAAGACAAATCTGGTGATGGTGCTCAGAAATCCAGTCACAGGTCTGATCAAAGTGTGAAAGCTGACAGCGACAAAAGTGGTCTAGTTTGCAATTATTGCAAGAAATCTGGTCATCTCAAAAATTCTGGAAAAACTTTTCAATCTCAGATTAGAAAAATTCATAGATAAACACAAATTACTCTCAGAAAGTCAGTATGGATTTAGAACAAACCGGTCAACTTCACTAGCTTTAGTTGAACTCATAGAGGAAATCACTAGTTCCATGGACAAAAAAAAAATTGCAGTTGGGGTATTCATTGACCTAAAAAAAGCATTTGATACAATAAACCATGAAATATTAATTAGTAAACTGGAATTTTATGGGATCAGGGGGGTCGTTTTGAACTGGGTCAGAAGCTATTTGGAAAACAGACAACAATTTGTGAAGATGGGAGAACATCAGTCTGAATGTTTGGACATTGTGTGAGGAGTCCCGCAGGGGTCAGTGTTGGGACCAAAATTTTTTATCATGTACATTAATGATATTTGTAATGTCTCAAAATTATTAAGATTTGTTCTGTTTGCTGATGATACAAACATTTTGTGTTCTGGTGAGAACTTGCAGCAACTTTTGGACATGATCACTTCCGAACTCAGTAAAATCAATGATTGGTTTGATAAAAATAAATTATCATTAAATCTGAGCAAAACGAAATTCATGTTATTCGGAAACTGTAAGACAAAAACTCAAGTGCAGATACTCATAGATGGTGTTAACATAGAGAGAGTGGATGAAATTAAATTTCTTGGTGTAATAATTGATGAAAAAATTTGCTGGAAATCTCACATAAAACATGTACAAACCAAACTGGCTAGAAGCATTTCAGTCCTCGCTAAAGCAAAACACATTCTGGATTATAAATCACTCCACATTCTCTACTGTTCACTGGTTTTACCATATTTAAATTATTGTTCAGAGGTTTGGGGAAACACTTACAAAAGGTCATTACTACCAATAATAATACTTCAGAAAAGAGCCATGAGAATAGTTCACAGTGTTGGTTTTCGAGAACACACAAATTCATTGTTCCTACGATCTAAAACTTTAAAATTCTGTGATCTAGTAGAATTAAAAACTGCACAAATGTTATACAAAGTAAGAAATAATCTACTGCCAGAGAATATCCAAAACTTGTTTTCTGAAAGAGAGGGGAGTTATCATTTGAGGGGAAATTTAAATTTGAAGATTTTAAGTGTCCGCACAACTCTGAAAACTTTTTGTATTTCAATCTGTGGAGTGAAACTGTGGAACAGACTGAGTGTGGAGCTAAAACAATGTTCAAACATAATTCAATTTAAAAACAGGTATAAAGAAATGATTTTCACAAGGTACAGGAATGAATAAGGGATTTGTTAAATCACCTGGGGTTTTGTTGCTGTGTTTGTTTGTTTTGACACTAATTAAAATTAAACTATTGTGATTGTGTAGATTTGGTTGTAAGATGATATCTGGGTAATTGATTGTATATTCAGAAGTGTATTTAAAGAAGAAAAAGGTATTGTATAAAGGGGTAGGATTAAATAAGTTTATACTTCTTCCTACTCCCTTTCGCACATGTAAATGAAGAAGTTTTAGTGTTCTGAATGGAATTCATTGTTTATTTTTGCTGATGTAATTAATTGTGTTATTTTGTTTGTGTTTTTTTTTTTGTTTTGTTTTGTTTTAATTTTGTTTTGTTTTAACTACCTTCTGTTTCATTTTACATGCACGAAATAAAGACATCAATCAATGTTATGACTAACTCTTGGTTCCTTAAAGCTAAGAAAGAATAAGAAAAGGATACCAAACCCAATGCCTTTGTGAAGACAAGGTGAGAAACCCCTGTAGTAGATGACTGATCTGCTAAATTGCCTGCTTCTTGTGGGGCTAAGAAGCCTGATACAGCTGACTTTATGAGGGAGGAATTTCTTCCATTTGTGTCAGAGGGATTTGTGGCTCTGAATGAGCATTCCACTCCTGTACCCATATATATCCTAAGGGATACCGGAGCTTCTCATCTCATCTCAGCTTCACAAGCACCCACTCGCACTCCCGGGGGATACTGATACACACTGAACCTACTACGCAACTTACCAGCGGTGTACAGCGTTTGTCTCAACGAGTTACATAAAGGGACGCAGCAGTGTTCAGCCGTCAACCACTCACGCCGCTGAAACTTAGGCTACGAGACTGCTTCATCCTCGCTCCACTTGTGTAGCCCATCCTCCGAATGGGCTACACAAAATACAGTTATACGGACGATTAATTATTATTACAATACTACAAGCTATCGGTCGTCTCGAATATCCGCAATATCCAAGTCGTTCCATTTCCGCAGTGTTGAAACTTGCCGCCGCAGCCCCTGCCCACACAGCATGACATTTGACCGAAAGTACCTTAGCTGGAAACGGAAGTTCTGTAGAATGCATCGTGCATAAGATCAATTCAGTTACGGAAGTACTAAAAGTAGGAATGCTGTAGATATGAAATCGGATTTTCATGACTGAAAAAATCAGAGTTTTATTTATTTCAAAGTGGCCTTTTATTGTCGGCAGTATAAGGTACACTTGAGCACTAATCATGGTGTCTGATGAGCATCTTGATGTGGCACACCTGTGAGGTGGGATGGATTGTCTCAGCAAAGCAAAAGTGCTCACTATCACACATTTAGACAGATTTGTGAACAATGTTTGAGAGAAATGGTAATATTGTGTATCTGGAATGAATTTTAGATCTTTGAGTCCATCTCATGACAAATGGGAGCAAAAACAAAAGTGTTGCGTTTATATTTTTGTTGAGTGTATGTCACTAGCTCCTACCCGCTTTGTAGCCCATTATTTTGTAGCTGTTAGATCGCATGAGGGAGAGAAGCTGTGTCTTCAATTGCCACTTGATTATTCTTGAATTGGAAAACGTGTTAATCAAGGGAAACCATCTAGAATCAGCCAGGACTAATTTTTGTCAATAATTGCCGCCGAATTTTCAGGTCTAACGCCAGCCCTGCAAGTGTTCAACAGTAAAATTTGAATTTGGGAGCTGTCAAGTTCGACTAATCAGAATGCTGCATTCATGGACGAACGCGGTGCCCTGTCAAAAGCCTGGCTTTCGTGCAGGCTCTCTTCTCACTCCCTCGGTCCCATTGCAAACAGTAGTCTGCTCACAGGTTACCTCAACGCACGTTTGTAAGGACACTGCTGCTCCTAGCGGTGCCACCGGATATTGCTACGCGCATCACGTTATATAAGTTTACCCGCCACCTGGAGTGAAATTGCCATTTTTTTTGCGTGCCTGACCGTTTTTCAAAAATCGGGAGACGTCAAGTCCTTCCTGGTGTCCAAGTGGATATTCACAACAAATTTGGTGATAATCGGTTGAGAAATGTAAGAGAAAAACGTGTACATACACACAGACATCGACCTCAAATATATTACAGATAACCATTTGGGGCCATAACAGAATATAATATTCACAAGTACATTTTCATATGTGACTTATTTCCTGAAAATAAGAATAATAGCGTTTTCTTTAATCCAGAATGAGCCCTTTATATCAACAGAGAGAGCGGGTCCTTCTCCACGGATCTCACCATTTTGCACCATGTTTCTACAGTAGCCCAGAACGGAAAAAAGTAATTAAATAAAGCAATGATACAAGAGCGCGGCTTTCGCGTTTTTGCAAGTTTTGCACCCACTGTAGGTTCTCTGAGAAAGGGTATGATCATTTGGTTGCAATCTATAATCTCAGAACTTGATGGCTCTTACATAATGGTCCTGTAAACCTCCCATGGAGTAAAAATGTCCAATATTTTCATTTCCTACATGTACAACTTTTCATTTCGCTGCATTAAATTTCGTTTGCCACATTTCTGCCCAAGTCTGGATTCTATCCAAATCATCCTGAATCACTTTAGTGGACTCTAAACTAAAAGCATTTAGCATTATGACAGACGTGTCCAGTACTCGTATTTGCGGTTTGTCATTTTGTGAGAGTGTTTCTCCCTTAATAAAATTATTGCCTCAGCGTTTCAGAATTACACGATCGGGATTTAGCCTTGGTTTGTGAAAATCTGTTTCTGCTTTTAAAGGCGCGATTGAGCCATAAAAATACGTGGTACTGGATTAGAATTTTTAAAACGGTATCTTCAGCAAATATTCATACTCCCCTTTTTTCAAGTTCCAATTGCATACCTTAAGATGATGTGAATGTTCCTGCTCTGTATTGGCAAGATGGGATACCCACGGTTTATCGAGTTGTCATGCATGTCTGCCCAAAATGGCCAAAACATGGATGGGATGCTAGGAGTTGAGCTGTGTCCCAGCTCTCCGACTTTGTATTTTCCTTTCCTATACTGACATCTGTCCCCCATCTGGATGTTGAGTATGTAAGTATGTGAGACCCCTGGCTGTATATAAATTATATACAGTCCAATTGTGAGACTGAGGACTATATCGCGCACACGCGTCAGCTCAATAGACATGCCTATTTATCTTAATTAGCCCTGTACTCGCCTAGTTAAAAAACTATGTGCCTCGCTCTGCCTCTATTGCTTAGTGACATGCAATACTCAAATGCTATTGGTTTAGATTTACATCGCTTTAATCAGCCTCTAAACAGCGTTTAATGTGATTGGATAAACAGTAACACATTGAAAACTCAGCTCACATTTAAAAAAATTAAAAAAAAAAGCCCAATGGGCTTGTGCTGAAAAATCTCCTCACGCCGGAAATCTGGCAGGGCGCTGGCGAACTTTAAGCCCCACGCACACGCATAGGCGCACTCACACAGCTGCGCACACACGCTTGTATACACACACATAATCAAATGACTCACCCCAAAAGGAGCTGATCTTTCGGGTCCTGAGACACATACACGAAATCTCTATATGAAATGAAGAAAGAAGAAAAAAACAAAGTTAAATAAAAAATTATATATTTTTTTATTATAAAAATTATATAAAAAATTATATAAAATTATAAAATTATAGCCCTTTCCCTCTCGCTACATAGGGAAAGGGCTATAATGTGCCAGCCTGGTGCAGCTCTACAATGGGAAAGGGCAATAATGAGCCAGCCTGGGGCAGCTCTACAGTGGAAAAGGGCTAAAATGAGCCAGCCTGGTGAAGTTTTTCAGTAGGAAAGGGCTAATATGAGCCAGCCTGGTGCAGCTCTACAATGTGAAAGGGCTATAATGAGCCAGCCTGGTTCAGCACTACAGTGGAAGAGGGCAAAAATGAGCCAGTCTGGTGCAGTTTTTCAGTGGGAAAGAGCTATAATGAGCCAGCCTGGTTCAGCACTACACAGTGGGAAAAGGCTATAATGAGCCAGCCTGATTAGCACTACAGTAGAAAAGGGCTATAATAAGCCAGCCAGGTGCAGTTCTACAGTGGGAAAGGGCTATAATGAGCCAGTCTGGTGCAGCTCTACAGTGGGAAAGGGCTATAATGAGCCAGCCAGGTGCAGTTCTACAGTGGGAAAGGGCTATCATGAGCCAGCCAGGTGAAGCTCAACAGTGGGAAGGGGCTGTAATGAGCCAGAACAGGTGCAGTTCTACAGTGGGAAAGGGTTATAATGAGCCAGCCAGGTGCAGTTCTACAGTGGGATAGGGTTATAATGAGGCAGCCTGGTGCAGCGCTACATAGGGAAAGGGCTATAATGAGCCAGTCTGGTTCAGTTCTACATTGTGAAAGGGCTATAATGAGCCAGCCAGGTGCAGTTCTACAGTGGGATAGGGTTATAATGAGGTAGCCCGGTGCAGCTCTCCAGTGGGAAAGGGCTATAATGAACCAGCCAGGTGCAGCTCTACAGTGGTTAAGGGCTATAATGAGCTAGCCTGGGTCAGCTGTACACTGGGAAGGGGCTATCATGAGGCACCGTGGTGCAGTTCTGTATACGGAAAGGGCTATAATGAGCCAGCCAGTTGAAGCTCTACAGTGGTTAAGGGCTATAATGAGCTAGCCTGGGTCAGCTGTACACTGGGAAGGGGCTAGAATGAGCCAGCCTGGTTCAGCTGTACAGTAGGAAAGGGCTAAAATGAGCCTGCAAGGTGCAGCTCTACAGTGGGAAAGGGCTATTATGAGCCAGCCTGGTTTGGATCTACAATGAGAAAGAACTGTAATGAGGCAGCCTGGTACAGCTCTGCAGTGGGTAAGGGCTGTGATGAGCCAGCTTCGAGCAGCTCTACAGCTCTCACTGGTAAATATGGTGACTGTGAGTATTACCGAGGTAGACTCCATCTTTTGAAGTGTGAGGCACATTTCCATGGTTACCTGAGGTATGCTTTTGGCTTGTAGCCCATGGTCAGGGCCTTTTCTTCAGACATTATCAGAACCGCAGAGGCACCATCAGTCTGTGTAAAACACACACACACACACACACACACAAAAGTATGTCTACATAAAGCACATATTGCAGCAGCTCTGGTAGTCCTTGTCCTCTCCTGAACGAGAGATGATGTGAGGTTTTTGGCCACGTGCAGCCGACCACGCGCTGCTATTGCCTCATCAGGAAAGATTTAGCATCGAGCACTGTGATCGGCTCAGTACAGAGGAGGAGTCAACAGCAAGCGCTGTGGTTGGCTTACCAGGAAGGAGGAGTTAGCTGCAGTCACTGTCCCATGTGGCTTAATGAATGCAGGCTTCAGTTTGGCCATCTGCCCCATGGAGCTCGGCCGGATCCCGTTGTCTTTGGACACAGTGTCCTTTCCTGAGCGAACACCATCGATATCGATCACCTCAGTGACGCAAGCATTGCTGCGGCAACCCAAGAGCTCCGATTTGCATACAGACCCACATTACTCATTGGATGAAGTTCCAGCATGTCAAATATCGAAGACACTTTATATACATCATGTTACACACTCCTCAGACTGCAGATTAACCTTCCCTGGTCCAGGAGCACCTGACCATCACTTGACCCAGCTCCTGTACTGTACCGTATCAGTGACACACTGGGGGCACATATGGATCTCCACACAGCACCCAACACACGACACTACACAGGCAATACATCCAGGCACACAAACCCCTCACAAGATATACAATCCAAGCATGAAGCAGAAATTTCACTGAATCACCACAGTTTAAGGACTTTAAGTGTCTTACAGTGGCAGAACCAAAATGGAGGATGTATTCAGCAGTTTCCAGTTCTCATACCTGAGGCTGTAAGCATCAAAACACAGACACAAGCCAAGGTGAGGAAACGTGACAGACCTGGTACTTTGAAGCTGATGACATCACTGAGGAGTCCAGAGTCCTGGGCCTTCTTGGCGAGGGTGTGGGAGCGAAGGGCGAATTCGTCCTGTTCCTGACGCGAAACGCCGAACGCAGCAGCCAGGCGGTCCGCCGAGTGCCCCATCGTCTCCGCCGTGGAGAATTCTGCCACTGCCGGGAGCTGGGGAACAGGAAATGGGGATCAGATGGGGCTAAGACACAGGAAATGGGGCTCAGATGGGGGAGGTGGGGCTCAGATCAGTGTTATTTTTGTAGACAGAAATTGACAAAAATATGCCCTGACGAACTATGCTTGGGTGGCAAAGACAGAACGAAAATATGAACAAAATACACAATCAAGACAATGATGATAAATTCATTAATAATTTTCGTCTGATGATAAAGTGACAAGGCTAACAAAATCCATCAGATGGAACATCCCGGTGACCCAGTACGCACTTAAACTAATCAAATTAAGTCAAACATGTTTCCAGAGAAATGGGAAAATTAAAATTTCAAAAATTCCAAAATGGCACAAGTCATAGCTCCAGCATAAGGTTTTGTACCTCTGCAATAAGGTCACCAGGGAGAATTGAGGGGTTGATTTGAGGTTTTGGTGTTCGGGGGTGGTTTGTACCTCTGGCGAAGGGTGAGGCTTCGGGGCTTGGGGGTGGTTTGTACCTCTGGCGCGAGCTGAGGTTTCGGGGTTCGGGGGTGGTTCGTACCTCTGGCTCGAGGTGAGGTTTTGGGGTTTGGGGGTGGTTTGTACCTCTGGCAAGAGGTGAGGTCTCAGCGTTAAGGGGTGGTTCGTACCTCTGGTGCGAGCTGAGGTTTCAGGGTTTGGGGATGGTTCGTACCTCTGGCGCAAGGTGAGGATTTGGGGGTGGGTCGTACCTCTGGCACGAGCTGAGGTTTCGAGGATCGGGGGTGGGTCGTACCTCTGGCGCGAGGTGAGGTGTCAGGTTTCGGGGGGGGTTCATACCTCTGGCACGAGCTGAGGTTTCCGGGTTGGGGGGTGGTTTGTACCGCAGGGGGGGGGTGGGGCCTCGGGTTTGGGGGGTGGTTCGTCCCTCTGGCACGAGCTGAGGTTTCTGGGTTTGGGGGTGGTTCGTACCTCTGGCGCGAGCTGAGGTTCCGGGGTTTGGGGGTGGTTCGTACCTCTGGCACGAGCTGAGGTTTCGAGGATCGGGGGTGGTTCGTACCTCTGGCACGAGCTGAGGTCTCAGGTTTTGGGGGTGGTTCGTACCTCTGGCACGAGCTGAGGTCTCAGGTTTCGGGGGTGGTTCGGACCTCTGGCACGAGCTGAGGTTTCGGGGTTTGGGGGTGGTTCGTACCTCTGGCAAGAGGTGAGGTCTCAGGGTTTAGGGGTGGTTCGTACCTCTGGTGTGAGCTGAGGTTTCGGGGTTTGGTGGTGGTTGGTACCTCTGGCGCGAGGTGAGGTCTCAGGATTTGGGGGTAGTTCGTACCTCTGGCGAAGGGTGAGGCTTCGGGGTTTGGGGGTGGTTCGTACTTCTGGCGCGAGGTGAGGTTTTTGGGTTTGGGGGTGGTTTGTGCCTCTGGGGAGAGGTAAGGTTTTAGGGTGGTTCGTACCTCTGGCACAATGTGAGATTTTGGGGTGGTTCGTACCTCAGGCGTGAGGTGAGGTCTCAGGGTTTGGGGGTGGTTCGTACCTCTGGCGTGAGGTGAGGGTCTCAGGGTTTGGGGGTGGTTCGTACTTCTGGCGCGAGGTGAGGTTTTTGGCTTTGGGGGTGGTTTGTGCCTCTGGCGAGAGGTGAGGTTTTGGGGTGGTTCGTACCTCTGGCACAATGTTAGGTTTTGGGGTGGTTCGTACCTCTGGCGCGAGGTGAGGTTTTGGGGTGGTTCGTACCTCTGGCACAATGTGAGGTTTTGGGGTGGTTCGTACCTGTGGCGCGAGGTGAGGTTTCGGGGTTTGGGGGTAGTTCATACCTCTGGCGCGAGCTGAGGTTTTGGGGTTTGGGGGTGGTTCTTACCTCTGGGGCGAGCTGAGGTCTCAGGGTTCGGGAATGGTTTGTATCTCTGGCGGGAGCTGAGGTCTCAGGGTTCGAGGGTGGTTCGTACCTCTGGCGCGAGGTGAGGTCTCAGGGTTCGGGGGTGGTTCGTATCTCTGGCGGGAGCTGAGGTCTCAGGGTTCGGGGGTGGTTCATACCTCTGGTACGAGCTGAGGTTTAGGGGTTCGGGGGTGGTTCGTACTTCTGGCGCGAGGTGAGGGTCTCAGGGTTTGGGGGTGGTTCGTACCTCTGGCGCGAGGTGAGGTTTTTGGGTTTGGGGGTGGTTTGTGCCTCTGGCGAGAGGTGAGGTTTTGGGGTGGTTCGTACCTCTGGCGCACGGTGAGGTCTCAGGGTTTAGAGGTGGTTCGTACCTCTGGTGTGAGCGGAGGTTAGGGGGTGGTTCGTACCTATGGCGCGAGGTGAGGTTTCGGGGTTTGAGGGTGGCTTGTACCTCTGGTGAGAGGTGAGGTTTCGGGGTTTGGGGGTGGTTCGTACCTCTGGCGCGAGGTGAGGGCTCAGGATTCGGGGGTAGTTCGTAACTCTGGCGCGAGCTGAGGTTTTGGGTTTTGGGAGTGGTTGGTACCTCTGGCGCGAGGTGAGGTCTCAGGGTTTGGGGGTAGTTCGTACCTCTGGCGAAGCGTGAGGCTTCGGGGTTTGAGGGTGGCCTGTACCTCTGGCGCGAGGTGAGGTCTCAGGGTTTGGGGGTGGTTCGTACCTCTGGCACAAGCTGAGGTTTTGGGGTTCGGGGGTGGTTCGTACCTCTGGCACGAGCTGAGGTTTAGGGGTTCGGGCGTGGTTCATAATTCCAGCACGAGCTCAGGTTTCAGGGTTTGGGGGTGGTCCTTACCTCTGGCGCGAGCTGAGGTTTCGGGGTTCGGGGGTGGTTCGTACCTCTGGCGCGAGCAGAGGTTTAGGGGCTTGGGGGTGGTTCATACCTCTGGCACGAGCAGAGGTTTAGGGGTTCGGGGGTGGTTCGTATCTCTGGCGGGAGCTGAGGTTTCAGGTTTCGGGGGTGGTTCATACCTTGGCACGAGCTGAGGTTTCCGGGTTTGGGGGTGGTTTGGACCTCAGGCGTGAGGTGAGGTCTCAGGGTTTGGGGGTGGTTCGTACCTCTGGCGCGAGGTGAGGGTCTCAGGGTTTGGGGGTGGTTCGTACCTCTGGCGCGAGGTGAGGGTCTCAGGGTTTGGGGGTGGTTCGTACCTCTGGCGCGAGCTGAGGTTCCGGGGTGTGGGGGTGGTTCGTCCCTCTGGCGCGAGGTGAGGTCTCAGGTTTCGGGGGTGGTTCGTACCTCTGGCACGAGCTGAGGTCTCAGGTTTCTGGGGTGGTTCGTACCTCTGGCGCGAGGTGAGGTCTCAGGTTTCAGGGGTGGTTCGTATCTCTGGCACGAGCTGAGGTTTCGGGGTTTGGGGGTGGTTCGTACCTCTGGCAAGAGGTGAGGTCTCAGGATTTAGGGGTGGTTCGTACCTCTGGTGTGAGCTGAGGTTTCGGGGTTTGGGGGTGGGTGGTAGCTCGGGCGA
>CM056576.1:143202972-143275472 GCA_029721435.1 Gymnothorax reevesii
CAGTCAGTGTAACAGCACACACACCATTACAGTCATACACACTCAGTGTAACAGCACACGCACCATTACAGTCATACACACTCAGTGTAACAGCACACACACCATTACAGTCATACACACTCAGTGTAACATCACACGCACCATTACAGTCATACACACTCAGTGTAACAGCACACGCACCATTACAGTCATACACAGTCAGTGTAACAGCACACACACCATTACAGTCATACACACTCAGTGTAACAGCACACGCACCATTACAGTCATACACACTCAGTGTAACAGCACACGCACCATTACAGTCATACACACTCAGTGTAACAGCACACACACCATTACAGTCATACACACTCAGTGTAACAGCACACACACCATTACAGTCATACGCACTCAGTGTAACAGCACACGCACCATTACAGACATACACACTCAGTGTAACAGCACACACACCATTACAGTCATACGCACTCAGTGTAACAGCACGCGCACCATTACAGACATACACATTCAGTGTAACAGCACACGCACCATTACAGTCATACAAACTCAGTGTAACAGCACATGCACCATTACAGTCATACACACTCAGTGTAACAGCACACACACCATTACAGTCATACACACTCAGTGTAACAGCACACGCACCATTACAGTCATACACACTCAGTGTAACAGCACATGCACCATTACAGTCATATACACTCAGTGTAACAGCACACGCACCATTACAGTCATACACACTCAGTGTAACAGCACACGCACCATTACAGACATACACACAGAGTGTAACAGCACACGCACCATAACAGACATACACACAGAGTGTAACAGCACACGCACCATTACAGTCATACACACTCAGTGTAACAGCACACGCACCATTACAGTCATACACACTCAGTGCAACAGCACACGCACCATGACAGTCATACACACTCAGTGTAACAGCACACGCACCATTACAGACATACACACTCAGTGCAACAGCACACGCACCATTACAGTCATACACACTCAGTGTAACAGCACACACACCATTACAGACATACACACTCAGTGCAACAGCACACGCACCATTACAGTCATACACACTCAGTGTAACAGCACACGCACCATTACAGACATACACACTCAGTGCAACAGCACACGCACCATTACAGTCATACACACTCAGTGTAACAGCACACACACCATTACAGACACACACTCAGTGTAACAGCACACGCACCATTACAGTCATACACACTCAGTGTAACAGCACACGCACCATTACAGACATACACACTCAGTGCAACAGCACACGCACCATTACAGTCATACACACTCAGTGTAACAGCACACGCACCATTACAGACATACACACTCAGTGCAACAGCACACGCACCATTACAGTCATACACACTCAGTGTAACAGCACACACACCATTACAGACATACACACTCAGTGCAACAGCACACGCACCATTACAGTCATACACACTCAGTGCAACAGCACACGCACCATTACAGTCATACACACTCAGTGTAACAGCACACGCACCATTACAGACATACACACTCAGTGCAACAGCACAGGCACCATTACAGTCATACACACTCAGTGTAACAGCACACGCACCATTACAGTCATACACACTCAGTGTAACAGGACACGCACCATTACAGTCATACACACTCAGTGTAACAGCACACGCACCATTACAGTCATACGCACTCAGTGTAACAGCACACGCACCAATACAGTCATACGCACTCAGTGTAACAGCACACGCACCATTACAGTCATACACACTCAGTGTAACAGCACACGCACCATTACAGACATACACACTCAGTGCAACAGCACACGCACCATTACAGTCATACACACTCAGTGTAACAGCACACGCACCATTACAGTCATACACACTCAGTGTAACAGGACACGCACCATTACAGTCACACACACTCAGTGTAACAGCACACGCACCATTACAGACATACACACTCAGTGTAACAGCACACGCACCATTACAGTCATACACACTCAGTGTAACAGCACACGCACCATTACAGTCATACACACTCAGTGTAACAGCACACACACCATTACAGTCATACACACTCAGTGTAACAGCACACGCACCATTACAGTCATACACACTCAGTGTAACAGCACACACCATTACAGTCATACACACTCAGTGTAACAGCACACACACCATTACAGACATACACACTCAGTGTAACAGGACACGCACCATTACAGTCATACACACTCAGTGTAACAGCACACGCACCATTACAGACATACACACTCAGTGTAACAGCACACGCACCATTACAGTCATACGCACTCAGTGTAACAGCACACACACCATTACAGTCATACACACTCAGTGTAACAGCACACGCACCATTACAGTCATACACACTCAGTGTAACAGCACACACACCATTACAGTCATACACACTCAGTGTAACAGCACACACACCATTACAGACATACACACTCAGTGTAACAGGACACGCACCATTACAGTCATACACACTCAGTGTAACAGCACACGCACCATTACAGACATACACACTCAGTGTAACAGCACACGCACCATTACAGTCATACGCACTCAGTGTAACAGCACATGCACCATTACAGACATACACACTCAGTGTAACAGCACATGCACCATTACAGTCATACACACTCAGTGTAACAGCACACGCACCATTACAGACATAGACACTCAGTGTAACAGCACACACACCATTACAGACATACACACTCAGTGTAACAACACATGCACCATTACAATCACACACACTCAGTGTAACAGCACACACCATTACAGACATAGACACTCAGTGTAACAGCACATGCACCATTACAGTCATACACACTCAGTGTAACAGCACACGCACCATTACAGACATACACACTCAGTGTAACAGCACATGCACCATTACAGACATACACACTCAGTGTAACAGCACATGCACCATTACAGTCATACACACTCAGTGTAACAGCACACGCACCATTACAGACATAGACACTCAGTGTAACAGCACACGCACCATTACAGACATACACACTCAGTGTAACAACACATGCACCATTACAGACATACACACTCAGTGTAACAGCACACGCACCATTACAGACATAGACACTCAGTGTAACAGCACACGCACCATTACAATCACACACACTCAGTGTAACAACACATGCAGCATTACAGACATACACACTCAGTGTAACAGCACACACACACACCATTACAGACATACACACAGAGTGTAACAGCACATGCACCATTACAGTCATACACACTCAGTATAACAGCACATGCACCATTACAGACATAGACACTCAGTGTAACAGAACACGCACCATTAGTCATACGCACTCAGTGTAACAGCACACGCACCATTACAGTCACACACTCAGTGTAACAGCACATGCACCATTACAGTCATACACACTCAGTGTAACAGCACACACACACACCATTACAGACATACACACAGAGTGTAACAGCACACGCACCATTACAGTCATACACACTCAGTGTAACAGCACACACCATTACAGTCATACACACTCAGTGTAACAGGACACGCACCATTACAGACATACACACTCCGTGTCACAGCACACACACCATTACAGTCATACACACTCAGTGTAACAGCACATGCACCATTACAGTCATACACACTCAGTGTAACAGCACACGCACCATTACAGTCATACACACTCAGTATAACAGCACATGCACCATTACAGACATAGACACTCAGTGTAACAGAACACGCACCATTAGTCATACGCACTCAGTGCAACAGCACACGCACCATTACAGTCACACACTCAGTATAACAGCACATGCACCATTACAGACATAGACACTCAGTGTAACAGAACAGGCACCATTAGTCATACGCACTCAGTGTAACAGCACACGCACCATTACAGTCACACACACTCAGTGTAACAGAACACGCACCATTAGTCATACGCACTCAGTGTAACAGCACACGCACCATTCCAGTCACACACACTCAGTGTAACAGCACACACACCATTACAGTCATACACACTCAGTATAACAGCACACACACCATTACAGTCATACACACTCAGTGTAACAGCACACACACCATTACAGACATACACACTCAGTGCAACAGCACACGCACCATTACAGTCATACACACTCAGTGTAACAGGACACGCACCATTACAGTTATACACACTCAGTGTAACAGCACACGCACCATTACAGACATACACACTCAGTGCAACAGCACACGCACCATTACAGACATACACACTCAGTGTAACTGCACACGCACCATTACAGTCATACACACTCAGTGTAACAGCACACGCACCATTACAGTCATACACACTCAGTGTAACAGGACACGCACCATTACAGTCATACACACTCAGTGTAACAGCACACGCACCATTACAGTCATACACACTCTGTGTAACAGCACACACACCATTACAGTCATACACACTCAGTGCAACAGCACACGCACCATTACAGTCATACACACTCAGTGTAACAGGACACGCACCATTACAGTCATACACACTCAGTGTAACAGCACACGCACCATTACAGACATACACACTCAGTGCAACAGCACACGCACCATTACAGACATACACACTCAGTGTAACTGCACACGCACCATTACAGTTATACACACTCAGTGTAACAGCACACGCACCATTACAGACATACACACTCAGTGTAACTGCACACGCACCATTACAGTCATACACACTCAGTGTAACTGCACACGCACCATTACAGTCATACACACTCAGTGTAACAGCACACGCACCATTACAGACATACACACTCAGTGTAACTGCACACGCACCATTACAGTCATACACACTCAGTGTAACAGCACACACACCATTACAGTCATACACACTCAGTGTAACAGCACACGCACCATTACAGACATACACACTCAGTGCAACAGCACACGCACCATTACAGGCATACACACTCAGTGTAACAGCACACGCACCATTAGTCATACACACTCAGTGTAACAGCACATGCACCATTACAGACATAGACACTCAGTGTAACAGAACACGCACCATTAGTCACACACATTCAGTGTAACAGCACATGCACCATTACAGTCATACACACTCAGTGTAACAGCACATGCACCATTACAGACATAGACACTCAGTGTAACAGCACACGCACCATTACAGTCATACACACTCAGTGTAACAGCACACGCACCATTACAGTCATACACACTCAGTGTAACAGCACATGCACCATTACAGACATAGACACTCAGTGTAACAGCACACGCACCATTACAGTCATACACACTCAGTGTAACAGCACACGCACCATTACAGTCATACACACTCAGTGTAACTGCACACGCACCATTACAGTCATACACACTCAGCGTAACTGCACACGCACCATTACAGTCATACACACTCAGTGTAACAGCACACGCACCATTACAGACATACACACTCAGTGTAACTGCACACGCACCATTACAGTCATACACACTCAGTGTAACAGCACACACACCATTACAGTCATACACACTCAGTGTAACAGCACACGCACCATTACAGACATACACACTCAGTGCAACAGCACACGCACCATTACAGGCATACACACTCAGTGTAACAGCACACGCACCATTAGTCATACACACTCAGTGTAACAGCACATGCACCATTACAGTCATACACACTCAGTGTAACAGCACATGCACCATTACAGTCATACACACTCAGTGTAACAGCACATGCACCATTACAGGCATACACACTCAGTGTAACAGAACACGCACCATTAGTCACACACATTCAGTGTAACAGCACATGCACCATTACAGTCATACACACTCAGTGTAACAGCACATGCACCATTACAGACATAGACACTCAGTGTAACAGAACACGCACCATTAGTCACACACATTCAGTGTAACAGCACATGCACCATTACAGTCATACACACTCAGTGTAACAGCACATGCACCATTACAGACATAGACACTCAGTGTAACAGCACACGCACCATTACAGTCATACACACTCAGTGTAACAGCACACGCACCATTACAGTCATACACACTCAGTGTAACAGCACACGCACCATTACAGTCATACACACACAGTGTAACAGCACATGCACCATTACAGACATAGACACTCAGTGTAACAGCACACGCACCATTACAGTCATACACACTCAGTGTAACAGCACATGCACCATTACAGACATAGACACTCAGTGTAACAGCACACGCACCATTACAGTCATACACACTCAGTGTAACAGCACACGCACCATTACAGTCATACACACTCAGTGTAACAGCACACGCACCATTCGTCATACACACTCAGTGTAACAGCACACGCACCATTACAGTCATACACACTCAGTGTAACAGCACACGCACCATTACAGTCATACACACTCATTGTAACAGCACACGCACCATTAGTCATACACACTCAGTGTAACAGCACATGCACCATTACAGACATAGACACTCAGTGTAACAGAACACGCACCATTAGTCACACACATTCAGTGTAACAGCACATGCACCATTAGTCATACACACTCAGTGTAACAGCACATGCACCATTACAGTCATACACACTCAGTGTAACAGCACACGCACCATTACAGTCATACACACTCAGTGTAACAGCACACGCACCATTACAGTCATACACACTCAGTGTAACAGCACACGCACCATTACAGTCATACACACTCAGTGTAACAGCACACGCACCATTACAGTCATACACACTCAGTGTAACAGCACACACACCATTACAGTCATACACACTCAGTGTAACAGCACACGCACCATTACAGACATACACACTCAGTGTAACAGCACACGCACCATTACAGTCATACACACTCAGTGTAACAGCACACGCACCATTACAGTCATACACACTCAGTGTAAAAGCACACGCACCATTACAGTCATACACACTCAGTGTAACAGCACACGCACCATTACAGTCATACACACTCAGTGTAACAGCACACGCACCATTACAGTCATACACACTCAGTGTAACAGCACACGCACCATTACAGTCATACACACTCAGTGTAACAGCACACGCACCATTACAGTCATACACAGTGTAACAGCACACAGTTAAAGTGGAATAGTACAGTGTACCTCTCTGCCCACGTTGCTGGTCTTCACCTCTTGGATGACCGTCCCGTAAACGATGTAATCCACCGCATCTTTTGGGATGCCAGTCCTGTTCAACAAACCCCTGATACACAAAAAAAAACAAACAAAACATTTGCTATAGCTCACATATTTCGCCAAGAAGTTTTTTTTGCTCTAATGAGGTGGTTTCAGACGTGTCAATATTGCAATATTTCACAAAAGTGGAATGGAAACAATTTTTTCGCCTTAACGAATCACACTTCAACACGCAATGGGTTCCAAGTCTGTCCAAGAACATCCATCGTAAGTCAAAGAGAGTATCGCGAGACGAGAGTTAATAAGAGTTTTGAGGTCCATTTGCAAAACATCCACAAATGGAAACACTTGCAACTGTGCTTAGTCAAATTTTTAGAAATATCGCTTTTATTTTGTATAGAACTGTAATGGAACCACAACTACTGACACAGTTCATGAGATATGATAGGGGGTGCGGCAAAATGGCGTGTGTGTAAGCATATGTATGTGTGGGTGCGTGTGTGGTCGCATGTGTGTGTGTGAAAGTGCATGTCTTCCTGTGAGAGAGTGTGTGTGCACGTGAGAGAGAGAGCTATGCAAATTATGTGATGGTCGAATTATGTAAATCCATTTCAAAGTTATGCATTTTCTATTATAGGCCCCTCCCACTGCAACACCCCCTTCCAGCCAATGTCCATGAGAAGTAAATTATCTGTCCTTTGGCTCACGACAAACCTCATCACTAAAAACTGCATCAATCTGAATCCATTGGGAAGTTGTGTGTCTTTTAGCGGTCGGGACTGAAATATTCAGCTGCTGGTTCCTGCTTAAACAAGTATTCGACACCAACGTGTCTTTGTCCCCCCCCACAAAATGTGAAATCGTGTCAAAATGAACAATTTCTCCGTGTGACCTTGAGAATGGCCCGAAGGTCACCGAAATGGACTGGCGCCGGGGTATCACCCCAATACATGTTGACATACGATTTGAAGTAAATCCGTCTATTTGTACTTGAGATATCTCGCTGACAACGCTATCAGTGTGAAAATCCACAATCTCTCGGTGTGACCTTGAGAATGGCGCAAAGGTCACCAAAATCGACTGGCGCCGTGGTATCAGACTAATACATGTCGACATCAAATTTGAAGAGAATCTGTCAATTCGTTCTTGAGATATGTCGCTGACAAGGATTCGGGACGTACGGACGGACTTCAATGACAGGTCAAGTTTAAAAACTCATTCCAGTGAAGATGAACTCGACACAGAACTGAGACCCACAAAAAACTCAGTGGCAGTGAGACAGAGCAGCTGGCTGGAGCAGAAACACTGTAGCCAAAGTCTAACCAAATAAAGCACCGTTATCACCGCTGAGCTCAGGCTCTATCAAGGCTTCATAAATAAGCAAAAAACAACTTACTGCAGAGAGGCTCGGGCCAAATCATGGGGCATCAGGTCAATATACCTGGAGCACACAGCAAACAGCACAGGAGTCAGTGCATAGGCAGGGTATAGTGCAGGAGTCAGTGTACGGGCAGGGTATAGCACAGGAGTCAGTGTACGGGCAGGGCATAGTGCAGGAGTCAGTGTACGGGCAGTGTATAGTACAGGAGTCAGTGTACGGGCAGTGTATAGTACAGGAGTCAGTGTACGGGCAGGGTATAGTGCAGGAGTCAGTGTACGGGCAGTGTATAGCACAGGAGTCAGTGTACGGGCAGGGTATAGCACAGGAGTCAGTGTACGGGCAGGGTATAGCACAGGAGTCAGTGTACGGGCAGGGCATAGTGCAGGAGTCAGTGTACGGGCAGTGTATAGTACAGGAGTCAGTGTACGGGCAGGGTATAGTGCAGGAGTCAGTGTACGGGCAGTGTATAGCACAGGAGTCAGTGTACGGGCAGGGTATAGCGCAGGAGTCAGTGTACGGGCAGTGTATAGTACAGGAGTCAGTGTACGGGCAGTGTGTGGTGCAGGAGTCAGTGCACGGGCAGAGTGTAGTGCAGGAGTCAGTGCATAGGCAGTGTATAGCGCAGGAGTCAGTGTACGGGCAGGGTATAGTGCAGGAGTCAGTGTACGGGCAGGGTGTAGTGCAGGAGTCAGTGTACGGGCAGTGTGTGGTGCAGGAGTCAGTGCACGGGCAGTGTGTAGTGCAGGAGTCAGTGCATAGGCAGTGTATAGCGCAGGAGTCAGTGTACGGGCAGGGTATAGTGCAGGAGTCAGTGTACGGGCAGGGTGTAGTGCAGGAGTCAGTGTACGGGCAGTGTGTGGTGCAGGAGTCAGTGCACGGGCAGTGTGTAGTGCAGGAGTCAGTGCATAGGCAGTGTATAGCGCAGGAGTCAGTGTACGGGCAGTGTGTGGTGCAGGAGTCAGTGCACGGGCAGTGTGTAGTTCAGGAGTTAGTGCATAGGCAGTGTATAGCGCAGGAGTCAGTGTACGGGCAGGGTATAGTGCAGGAGTCAGTGTACGGGCAGGGTATTGTGCAGGAGTCAGTGTACGGGCAGGGTATAGTGCAGGAGTCAGTGTACGGGCAGGGTATAGTGCAGGAGTCAGTGTACGGGCAGGGTATAGTGCAGGAGTCAGTGTACGGGCAGGGTATAGTGCAGGAGTCAGTGTACGGGCAGGGTATAGTGCAGGAGTCAGTGTACGGGCAGTGTATAGTGCAGACGTCAGTGTACGGGCAGTGTATAGTACAGGCGTCAGTGTACGGGCAGTGTATAGTACAGGCGTCAGCGTAGAGGCAGTGTATAGTACAGGCGTCAGCGTAGAGGCAGTGTATAGTACAGGCGTCAGCGTAGAGGCAGTGTATAGTACAGGCGTCAGCGTAAATGCAGTGTATAGTACAGGCGTCAGCGTAGAGGCAGTGTATAGTACAGGCGTCAGCGTAGAGGCAGTGTATAGTACAGGCGTCAGCGTAGAGGCAGTGTACAGTACAGGCGTCAGAGTAGAGGCAGTGTACAGTACAGGCGTCAGCGTAGAGGCAGTGTATAGCACAGGAGTCAGTGCATAGGCAGTGAATAGCAAAGGCATCAGTGTACAGGCATTATATAGTACAGGCGTCACAGAGTACAGGCATCAGTGTACAGGCAGTGTATAGTACAGGCGTCAGTGCATAGGCAGTGTATAGTACAGGCCTCAGTGTACAGGCATTGTACAGTACAGGCATCAGTGTACAGGCAGTGTATTGCACAGGAGTCAGTGTACAGGCAGTGTATAGCACAGGAGTCAGTGCATAGGCAGTGAATTGCAAAGGCATCAGTGTACAAGCATTATATAGTACTGGCATCGTAGAGTACAGGCGTCAGCGTACAGGCAGTGTATAGTACCGGCGTCAGCGTAGAGGCAGTGTATAGTACAGGAGTCAGTGTACAGGCAGTGTATAGTACAGGCGTCAGTGTAGAGGCAGTGTATAGTACAGGCCTCAGTGTAGAGGCAGTGTATAGTACAGGCCTCAGTGTAGAGGCAGTGTATAGTACAGGCGTCAGTGTAGAGGCAGTGTATAGTACAGGCGTCAGTGTAGAGTCAGTGTATAGTACAGGCGTCAGTGTAGAGGCAGTGTATAGTACAGGCGTCAGTGCAGAGGCAGTGTATAGTACAGGCGTCAGTGCAGAGGCAGTGTATAGTACAGGCGTCAGTGCAGAGGCAGTGTATAGTACAGGAGTCAGTGTATAGCACAGGATGCAGTGCATACGCAGTGTAGAGGCAGTGTATAGTACAGGCTTCAGTGTACAGGCAGTGTATAGCACAGGACTCAGTGCATAGGCAGTGTATAGCACAGGACTCAGTGCATAGGCAGTGGATAGCACAGAGGCAGTGTATAGTACAGGCGTCAGTGTAGAGGCAGTGTATAGTACAGGCGTCAGTGTAGAGGCAGTGTATAGTACAGGCGTCAGTGTAGAGGCAGTGTATAGTACAGGCGTCAGTGCAGAGGCAGTGTATAGTACAGGCGTCAGTGCAGAGGCAGTGTATAGCACAGGCGTCAGTGCAGAGGCAGTGTATAGCGCAGGCGTCAGTGCAGAGGCAGTGTATAGCGCAGGCGTCAGTGTAGAGGCAGTCTATAGTACAGGGTCAGTGTAGAGGCAGTGTATAGTACAGGCATCAGTGTAGAGGCAGTCTATAGTACAGGTGTCAGTGTAGAGGCAGTCTATAGTACAGGTGTCAGTGTAGAGGCAGTGTATAGTACAGGCATCAGTGTAGAGGCAGTGTATAGTACAGGCATCAGTGTTGAGGCAGTGTATCGTAGAGGCATCAGTGTAGAGGCAGTGTATAATACAGGCGTCAGTGTAGAGGCAGTGTATAGTAAAGGCATCAGTGTAGAGGCAGTGTATAGTACAGGCGTCAGTGTAGAGGCAGTGTATAGTACAGGAGTCAGTGTACAAGCAGTGCATAGTACAGGAGTCAGTGTAGAGGCAGTGCATAGTACAGGCGTCAGTGTAGAGGCAGTGTATAGTACAGGAGTCAGTGTCGAGGCAGTGTATAGTACAGGCGTCAGTGTAGAGGCAGTGTATAGTAGAGGCGTCAGTGTAGAGGCAGTGTATAGTAGAGGCGTCAGTGTAGAGGCAGTGTTTAGTACAGGCGTCAGTGTAGAGGCAGTGCAGAGTACAGGTGTCAGTTTACAGGCAGTGTATAGCACAGGAGTTAGTGCATAGGCACTGTATAGCACAGGCGTCAGTGTACAGGCAATGTTTAGTATAGGTGTCAGTGTACAGGCAGTGTATAGCACAGGTGTCAGTGTACAGGCAGTGTACAGCACAGGCGTCAGTGTAGAGGCAGTGTATAGTACATGCTTCAGTGTAGAGGCAGTGTATAGTACATGCGTCAGTGTAGAGGCAGTGTATAGTACATGCGTCAGTGTAAAGGCAGTGTATAGTACATGCGTCAGTGTAGAAGCAGTGTATATTACAGGCATCAGTGTAGAGGCAGTGTATAGTCCAGGCATCAGTGTAGAGGCAGTGTATAGTACAGGCGTCAGTGTAGAGGCAGTGTATAGTAGAGGCGTCAGTGTAGAGGCAGTGTATAGTACAGGCGTCAGTGTAGAGGCAGTGTTTAGTACAGGCGTCAGTGTAGAGGCAGTGCAGAGTACAGGTGTCAGTTTACAGGCAGTGTATAGCACAGGAGTTAGTGCATAGGCACTGTATAGCACAGGCGTCAGTGTACAGGCAATGTTTAGTATAGGTGTCAGTGTACAGGCAGTGTATAGCACAGGTGTCAGTGTACAGGCAGTGTACAGCACAGGCGTCAGTGTAGAGGCAGTGTATAGTACATGCTTCAGTGTAGAGGCAGTGTATAGTACATGCGTCAGTGTAGAGGCAGTGTATAGTACATGCGTCAGTGTAAAGGCAGTGTATAGTACATGCGTCAGTGTAAAGGCAGTGTATATTACAGGCGTCAGTGTAGAGGCAGTGTATAGTCCAGGCATCAGTGTAGAGGCAGTGTATAGTACAGGCGTCAGTATGGAGGCAGTGTATAGTAGAGGCGTCATTGTAGAGGCAGTGTATAGTACAGGCTTCAGTGTAGAGGCAGGGTATAGTGCAGGCCTCAGTGTAGAGGCAGTGTATAGTATAGGCGTCAGTGTAGAGGCAGTGTATAGCACAGGAGTCCGTGCATAGGCAGTGAATAGCAAAGGCGTCAGTGTACAGGCATTGTACAGTACAGGCGTCGTATAGTACAGGCGTAAGTGTAGAGGCAGTGTATAGTACGGGCGTCAGTGTACAGGCAGCATATGGTACAGGAGTCAGTGTACAGGCAGTGTATAGTAGAGGCGTCAGTGTAGAGGCAGTGTATAGCACAGGCGTCAGTGTACAGGCAATGTTTAGTATAGGTGTCAGTGTACAGGCAGTGTATAGCACAGGTGTCAGTGTACAGGCAGTGTATAGCACAGGTGTCAGTGTACAGGCAGTGTATAGCACAGGTGTCAGTGTACAGGCAGTGTATAGCACAGGTGTCAGTGTACAGGCAGTGTACAGCACAGGCGTCAGTGTAGAGGCAGTGTATAGTACATGCTTCAGTGTAGAGGCAGTGTATAGTACATGCGTCAGTGTAAAGGCAGTGTATAGTACATGCGTCAGTGTAGAAGCAGTGTATATTACAGGCATCAGTGTAGAGGCAGTGTATAGTCCAGGCATCAGTGTAGAGGCAGTGTATAGTACAGGCGTCAGTATGGAGGCAGTGTATAGTAGAGGCGTCATTGTAGAGGCAGTGTATAGTACAGGCTTCAGTGTAGAGGCAGGGTATAGTGCAGGCCTCAGTGTAGAGGCAGTGTATAGTATAGGCGTCAGTGTAGAGGCAGTGTATAGCACAGGAGTCCGTGCATAGGCAGTGAATAGCAAAGGCGTCAGTGTACAGGCATTGTACAGTACAGGCGTCGTATAGTACAGGCGTAAGTGTAGAGGCAGTGTATAGTACGGGCGTCAGTGTACAGGCAGCATATGGTACAGGAGTCAGTGTACAGGCAGTGTATAGTAGAGGCGTCAGTGTAGAGGCAGTGTATAGCACAGGCGTCAGTGTACAGGCAGTGTATAGTACAGGCATCAGTGTATAAGCAGTGTATGGCACTGGAGTCAGAATATAGGAGGTATACAGCACAGAACTCAGTGTACTGGCAGTGTATAGCACAGAAGGCTGTGTACAGGCAGTGTGTAGTACAGGAGCCAGTGTACAGGAAGTGTATAGTACAGGAGTCATTGTGCAATTAATGTGCAGTACATTCAGCACAAAGCTATGATCTGGCCCCAGAAACACCATAACACACACCGTGTGCTGCAGACACAGGTCAAAGGAATATGTGTCAGGAGTAAAAGTTCCTGCTGACTGATCAGGAGGCAGGTGAGGTGCCAGCAGGTCACTTACGTGGTGCCGGACTGAAGGAAAGGAGTTCGGACTCCGTCCACCAGAACAATATTCTTCACTCCAGGCTTGGCCAGGGTCTTTTTGCTTTTGACTAATATAAACCAGAGGGGGTATGATCAACATTAAGCTTCACAAGAGCATAGAATAACAAAAACGGATCAGAACATCGCGCGACACATGAAGAAAACACTGCAGGAGTGACATGTACAGAAGGGGCTCTCAGCAGGAGCAGAAGTCAGCCCACCTTCAGCGCGCAGGGAGGATGAACAGCTCAGGGGTCTGGCAGCTGCAGGAAGGAACAAGAACATGAAACACAGACACAGTTACGGCTGTAAACGTGAAACACAGACACAGTTACAGCTGTAAACATGAAACACAGACACAGTTACGGCTGTAAACATGAAACACAGGCACAGTTACGGCTGTAAACATGAAACACAGACAGTTATGGCTGTAAACGTGAAACACAGACACAGTTACAGCTGTAAAACTCCTTTCGCCCAATATCTTCAGCTTCTAGTTAACCGGAGACACTTACATACACTGATGCACTGTAGTGCTGCCGCCTGTAATCATTCAGTCATCACTCTGCCCTGATCAAGACACCACACACACACACACACACACACACACACACACACACACACACACACACACACAACAACCCTAAACCCATGTCGGAGTTCACAGCTCTGAATGCTGCACTTACCGAACTTGGTGACCCCGGACGACCCCGTGAAACAGCTCCGGACTCCCAGCATGAGCATGGACGCCATTTTACCCTGAAATATCAAATCAACGAAGCAGTCAATGACTACTCATTCACACACAAAAATGTTAGCGAATGATATGATCGTAAAAACACATAGAAAGTAAAAGGGAATACTAAATGAAATGTCACAGGAAACTCAGAGCAGGTGTTCGTCATCATTGCATTCTGTCAATGGAAAAATACCAGACCATCATCACTGATTGGGCTGTGGCCAACCTTTCAAGCCACAAAGAGTGTTTTCAAGCCTATGTGACATGCTGTTGTTTTTTGAGTTAATGTAGTCCACTCTGTCAGTTACATAAAATGATTAACACAGTCAGCCCATTAATCACAGGTTGCAGTATCACACCAATTCTCCCGGAGTTAGTTTCACCTCCAACCTTGAAACAGGGGAGTTTAGCTCAGTAAGTAAAGCGTCTACAACCCTTGTGAAATGCTGTGAGAATGAATGAATGCAGCCAAGTCCTTTCTGGAGTCGTTAGTTATCGAGTGCAAGCGGTATGTGCTCTAATCCCGTCTGTCCGTTGTGAATAACTTCAACAATGTGGCTGCAACGAAGTGAAAACAGGACAGAAATCACAGAAAACTCAAAAGCTGGTGTTACGCTCCATTTTCGATCTTCATAACATATCATTCTTCTGTGCATCTTTCTACCGTGTGAAATGTTTTGTTAATCTGTTCATTTTATCACACTGTGCTTAGACCCCACAATTCCTGCTAATATTTATCTTTCTTCTGATTCCTGTTCTTCCACCTGAATGAGGCTAAAAGCATCTCAGTCTCAGAGACTGTGACACATACAGCTTCCAAACTCAAAAATCCAAACAAAATTTGGAATTAATTTGCTTCAAGGGCTTCAAAGATCCAGATACTTTTAGGCAAATTCTGGCAGAAGAACAGAATGTTCAGCACTAAAGCCGCTTTCACACCGGACGCGAAACAAATTTTTTGCACGACTGCATTGACTTTGAATGTAATCTGTCGCGCGAAAAATTTGTTTTGCGTCCGGTGTGAAAGCGGCTTAAGGCCGACTGATTTTCTCAGTTTAAAAATGTTACCTCAAATAGTTTGTATAAGGAAAATATGTTGAAGGGTCTTTTGTTCTTCGAGGCACACATACAACCCACTGTCTAGTGTGGCTCAAGATGGAAAATAATTGCTTTAAACATGAAAAGCCTCAAATTAGGGCCAATTAATACATTTCATTAAAATCTGACGATTGCAACCGTAGTATGACCAAAAACCAGCGTATGTAGTGGTGCCCCGGGACCTGGTTGGGGGAATCACTGCTAAAAACACACAACTGTATTCATTTTTGAGGTAATTTCCAGTTCCTGGCACATATCATTACCACAGCTCTGCACCCTCTGTCACGATAAATCGTCTCATTGTTTCACTCAGCTCTAAAACTAACATAGGATGAAGAAAATTAAATTTTCATAGGTTAAAATATACCACATCATCCAAAACAAATATATCCTAAATTATTTATTGCCAAAAATATTAGTCTAAATTGTTCTTCCAACAACTACCGCCATATATTGCACTTACTTCAAATCCGTTTCATATTTATACAATTAGAACCAGAGGTGTATATTCCAGGGGTCAGAAAGTAAAAATCCTACCATGTTTTCATTCCACCCGTAAACTGTCCGCAGATTTCAATTTTAAGTTTTACCTCCCAGCTGAAGAATAGGGCCAACTGACCAGTCTTTTGTGGCCGGAACAATATCCTGGGATGGACTTTTACTTTCAGAACCTGGATTATACACCTCTGTTTAGAACCCAGATAGCAAGCACCTCTGCTCCAGATCTGCCCCGGCTCTGTGTCGACTCCAGCTCATCTGGCTCAGAGCCGGGGCAGATCCAGAGAGGAGGAGCTTGCTATCTGGGAAGTAATTTGAATGATGAAGCACAAAGAACTCCAACTCATCCAGTGTAAACGAGAGGCGAAGCGCCAGAACCGCGAGCTGACAGCACTGGGGGGAGGGGCCGACTGCCCTAGTGACCCCTCACCTACTTACCTCAGCTCCCACCGCTAGGGGAAACCATTCCCATGAATTGACAGACTCAACAAGACTGGCATGACCGAAAAACAATAACGAACATTAGCTAACAATACAGACATATTAAAAAGTTAATGCATATAGTTATATTCACCCAAATAGCGTTACGATTACAATGCACTTCACGAAAATGACTTTTCAGAATGCCAGGCAAGTCAAGGCACCACTCATTGCAACCAGCTGAATGAGCTAAACTGCTTATCAAATAGGCTGGATCTTGCAGACATGAGAGAATAGATTAGACACTGACGTAAGTATCGACTAGAAACAGCAGGGGCAGTTTGCATAAAAAGGCACTAGGATTCAGAGGACTTACATTACGTGGTTGGTGCAGCAATACTCGCACCCAGCAGAGAACTGACACCTAACTTAGCTGGCTAAGAGTAACTTCCCACATGATAACATGAAATAATCCTAAAAAGTCTAATAAATGTGCCAGGGCCTTTTACATGTTCACTGACATTGCAAATTACCTGTTATTTCGTAACTTGAGTGAAGACTACAACCCACTGCCGAACTTTCAGCCACAAAGCAGCAGGTGCTAGCAGGCTGCGTCACTACACAACATAACTACCGTAATTTAGAGGACCCAACCTCACAGAGAGCTATCTGACATTATGCCTGTCAGTAATCTTTGAAAGGTTTAAAACTACAACATGTTTTGGATTTGTAATTGATGAAAATTTCACGGTATATGTAAATCGTTGTGCCCAAGCGAGAAGTATCAACAATTTGTCCGATGAAGATAATTATTTCCATATTTTCTTTAAGGCTTATTTTTCAGTAACTTGCAACGAGAAAGGTCCTCATCCCGGCTTCTGCCCTCATTCCGCACTCCTCGGTGTAAGATGGCTGCGATACGCTGGGCGGGTGTTCTCTCCAGATTCGCCAAGAGCAGATACTGCCTGTTTACAGGTAACAGCGGAGATTGTCTGGTGCAGATGATGCTAAATTTTATTGGCCCATTATTAAATTATTATTTTGTTAATTTTGGCTGCAGTGCCTGGTTGTTGGTATCCCACACTGTCACTGCTGCTGGTGAATGGACGTGCCCTTTCACCCAGATTTTAGTTCGCTCTCAATGATGAGCTCTTTAAGTTATTATGGCTCTGATAGGATTATTCGCGTTGGGTGAAAAATCTGTTTCCTGAGTGGCATTAAAATAAGACAGAATTTATGCTGGAGTGAGTCTCTCGGTTTCCTGTATCGAGCCCGCATAGTGAAGTCCTGTCAGTGCCTAAGTTCTTACTGAACTTAGGGAAGACAGAATATTCCTGGGCTCAATGGCCCGGCACGCAGAACGATAAGCTGCTGTGCGGGATGTGTTGCGGAAATATTAGCTTCACGTTAATAGCAGTTGCTTAAGTTAACTAGTTGTGCATTACTTCCCGGATTGCTGGCAACTATCCTAAATAAACTTGGGGACATTTAAGAATCTTGGAAGTGTCAGAATCCATAGCGAGTCCTGCAGCCACGGAAACAAGACGAAGGTCGATGGACGGCTGCAGTGAGTGATCAGTGATTTTGCTGGCGTGCATCTTCTGAATGAGCAGCCTGTGTCACTGCAGACAGGCCTCAATGTAAACTTTTTTCTCAAGGAGCATGCATGCTCCTAAAAAAATTTTTTTAGGAGCACAATTAAATTTTTAGGAGCATGAAATAAGTTTTGGGAGCACAAAATTAACAAAGTACTAAAAAAGAACTTAAATATAAAAAAAACAACAAAAATCAAGATAAAGTCTATGTTTTAATTAAGGAAACAGCTTCAGTTTCAAGAACAAGGGGGAGGGGGTGTGCCAATCGATCTGTTGCCCATGAGCAACTGGCTATGGGGGAGCAATCATCATCCCATTCAACCGGAGGGCAATCTGGCATCTCAGGCCATTCCTTGTACATGCTCTATGATATCACCCTTAAAAAATTATAAAAATAAAAACCGAAAGCTTGACGCATGGAATAGAGTGTATGCAATCATCTGCGTTTCAGGTGAGAGCATGTTTTAAATTACGTTTCTCTCTTTAGCCGAATATGCTTTTGGAAGCTAATTGTCAGCCAACTGTGGACATCAAACCATGCCTTAGCTGACAATAGAAAACAGATAAGGCGATCTATAAGTGGTACTATTGATGGGTTAATTTTATGAATTTTGAATTGCTAGCGATCTTAACCAAGGCAGATAATGACGTGTATGCACCCACTGGTATGTTATACAGCCACTACTTGTTTCCCTCGGACACGTTTGCAGTGGGAAGTAAACCATTGGGAAGCATTGAATGCCCGTGACCTTCGATCCCTCAGGCGGCACTGCATCAAAAACCGCTATCAGTGTGTAAAGGACATCACCACATGGGCTCAGGAACACTTCAGAAAACCACTGTCAGTAACTACAGTCCGTCGCTGCATCTGCAAGCGCAAGTTAAAACTCTACAATGCAAAGCTAAAGCCATTTATCAACCGCACCCAGAAACGCCGCCGGCTTCGCGGGGCCAAAGCTCATCTAAGATGGACTGATGCAAAGTGAAAAAGTGTTCTGTGGTCTGACGAGTCCACATTTCAAATTGTTTTTGGAAACTGTGGACGTCGTGTCCTCCAGACCAAAGAGGAAAAGAACCATTTGGACTGTTATAGGCGCAAAGTTCAAAAGCCAGCATCTGTGATGGTATGGGGGTGTATTAGTGCCCAAGGCATGGGCAACTTACACATACGTGAAGGCACCATTAATGCTGAAAGGTACATACAGGTTTTGGAGCAACATATGTTGCCATCTAAGCAACGTCTTTTTCATGGACGCCCCTGCTTATTTCAGCAAGACGATGCCAAGCCACATTCTGCATGTGTTACAACAGCATGGCTCCGTAGTAAAAGACTGGCCTGCCTGTAGTCCAGACCTGTCCCCCTTTGAAAATGTGTGGCGCATTATGAAGCGTAAAATACGACAACAGAGACCCCGGACTGTTGAACAACTTAAGCTGTACATCAAGCAAGAATGGGGAAGAGTTCCACCTGAAAAGCTTCAAAAATTGGTCACCTCAGTTCCCAAACGTTAACTGAGTGACGTTAAAAGGAAAGGCGATGTAACACAGTGGTGAAAAGGCCCCTGTACCAACTTTTTGCAATGTGTTGCTGCCTTTAAATTCTAAGTTAATGAATTTTTGCAAAAAATAAAGAAAGTTTCTCAGTTTGAACATTAAATATCTTGTCTTTGCAGTGTATTAAATTGAATATATGTTGAAAAGGGTTTGCAAATCATTGTATTCTGTTTTTATCTACGATTTACATAACGTGCTAACTTCACTGGTTTTGGGTTTTGTAGATGACTGACAAAAGTACACCACAGGTGTCAAACTGGTCTGTAAAAGGGCCAAGGAGCAGCAGGTTTTCAATCGAACCAAGCAGAAGCTCATCTGGTACAGATAATTTAATCAACTGATCTCAGCCTGCCCAGCTGATGAGTTTTATCAGGTGTGCTTCTGTTCAGTTGGAATGAAAACCTGCAGCCCCTCGGCCAGGGCTATTCAACATGATCCAGTAAGGGCCGGTGTGGGTGCAGCTTGTCGCTTACGTGCAGTGATTTCTTCAGATTCTCTGAACCTTTTGAAGATATTACGGACTGTAGATGATGAAATCCCTAAATTTTCTTGTTGAGGAATGTTGTTTCTGAACTGTTCGACAATCAGCTCACGCATTTGTTGACTAAGTGGTGACCCTCGCCCCATACTTGTTTGTGAATGACTGAGCATTTCAGGGAAGCTGCTTTTATACCCAATCATGGCACCCACCTGTTCCCAATTAGCCCGTTCATCTGTGGGATGTTCCAAATAAGTGTTTGATGAGCATTCCTCAACTCTCTGTCTTTTTTGCCACTTGTGCCAGCTTTTTTGAAACATGTTGCAGGCATCAAATTCTAAATGAGCTAATATTTGCAAAAAATTACAGTTTACCTGTTCGAACATTAAGTAACTTGTCTTTGCAGTGTATTCCATTGAATATAGGTTGAAAAGGATTTGCAAATCATTGTATTCTGTTTTTATTTACGATTTACACAACGTGCCAACTTCACTGGTTTTGGGTTTGTTTATGGCTGTGCAGATTGTTACATACGCATGTTGATTGATGTGGGTCGATGCAGCGGTCACCGTAATCCTGTTCTGTCTGTACTAATTACTGAAATGAGTGGTCCCTCCCTGAACCCTTCCTGATTGTGTATGAATTAAGCACCCTTCAGCTGCAGGTGTGATCCTGCTATGCACCTCAGCCACAGTCGCAGTCACTGAGTGCATCTCAAAGCCTGGGCTGCAGCCTTAATAAGCTGCATTTTTAGGGGTCGTTACTTACCCTAAATGTTTATTTGCCAGGTGGAAGTATGGGACAAGGTTGAATTAAGGGTTAGTTTTAGGGCTAGGTTTAGGGTTAGTGGTTAGAGTTCAGTTAAAATTAGGGAAACTAGTAACAAGTCGCCTTTACCTAAGCTGTTTAACAGAGATGAAGTGACAACCCCGAAAATGCAGCCTTCAAAGGATGCAGTCTATGCTTTGAGATGCACCCGTTTAGTGTTACAGAGTGGGGTCCTGCGTGAGCTCCTGGTGCACAGTACGCCCATCACAGTTCAGGGGCAGTGTCTGTGTCTTAAAAACACAGCCTATTGTTCCAAAAAGCTGCACACACGTTCATAATGTAATTGCTGGCTAAACTGCATGTGTCTGGTCCAGTTTAGAATCAGACTCGCGCCAAAGAAGCTCTGATCTGTCGTGAGGGGAATTCTATGGCGCTAGTCTGGACAGTGAAGGCCGTTCCCCTGTCATTGCAGACAGCCTGTGGACTTGCTGTAGACTGCAACGTAACGGAGTGATGGTGATGTGGTATAGAGTTCTCAGCTCTATCTTTGTCTCTTGTGGTAGAATGTGGGCGAGAGGTCATGAGTCCTGATGTCACAATGGAACAGCATGTTTCAGAAGACGCAGAATCTGAATCCGACCAATCACAGGCAGGTTGCCTGGGTCTCTTCACAAATATACTGTGAGGTCCATTTCTGTTTGGACAGTGACACAATGTTCAAGGGCTGTGCACAGTTCCTGCACAGGACATTATTTTTAAATATCCTCAATGTGGCGACTTCCATCTTTAGTTTGGGGCTTTTTGTATCCAGATAGACTGAACTGTATGAGAATTACAGCCCTAAAAACTTGCTGCTATGCAAGTACATTCAGATCTCCCTGTTTGTACTGTGTTTGTACTGCTGAAACACCAGTACTGAAGTACTGAGCAAAAATAACCTGTTTATTTTATCCTTTTTTGTGCTGAAGTGTTCGGTCATGCCCAGATCCTTACTCTCCTCAAATCCAGTCCTACGGGTTCTCACTCATTGACTGTGCTCAGCTGGGTTACAGAGCTGTCTCATTCACTGACTGTGCTCAGCTGGGTTACAGAGCTGTCTCATTCACTGACTGTGCTCAGCTGGGTTACACAGCTGTCTCATTCACTGACTGTGCTCAGCTGGGTTACAGAGCTGTCTCACTCGCTAACTGCGCTCAGCTGGATTACAGAGCTGTCTCACTCACTGACTGCGCTCAGCTGGGTTACAGAGCTGTCTGACTCACTGACTGCGCTCAGCTGGGTTACAGAGCTGTCTCACTCATTGACTGTGCTCAGCTGGGTTACAGAGCTGTCTCATTCACTGACTGTGCTCAGCTGGGTTACACAGCTGTCTCATTCACTGACTGTGCTCAGCTGGGTTACAGAGCTGTCTGACTCGCTGACTGCGCTCAGCTGGGTTACAGAGCTGTCTGACTCGCTGACTGCGCTCAGCTGGGTTACAGAGCTGTCTCACTCGCTGACTGCGCTCAGCTGGGTTACAGAGCTGTCTCACTCACTGACTGCCCTCAGCTGGGTTACAAGCTGTCTCGCTCACTGACTGCCCTCAGCTGGGTTACAGAGCTGTCTCACTGACTGTGCTCAGCTGGGTTACAGAGCTGTCTCACTCACTGACTGCCCTCAGCTGGGTTACAGAGCTGTCTCATCACTCACTGACTGCGCTCAGCTGGGTTACAGAGTGTCTCACTCACTCACTGACTGCGCTCAGCTGGGTTACAGAGTGTCTCACTCACTCACTGACTGCGCTCAGCTGGGTTACAGAGCTGTCTCACTCGCTGACTGCGCTCAGCTGGGTTACAGAGCTGTCTCGCTCACTGACTGCCCTCAGCTGGGTTACAGAGCTGTCTCACTCAGTGACTGCGCTCAGCTGGGTTACAGAGCTGTTTCGCTCACTGACTGCCCTCAGCTAGGTTACAGAGCTGTCTCGCTCAGTGACTGCCCTCAGCTGGGTTACAGAGCTGTCTCACTCAGACTGCGCTCAGCTGGGTTACAGAGCTGTCTCACTCACTGACTGCGCTCAGCTGGGTTACAGAGCTGTCTGACTCACAGACTGCACTCAGCTGGGTTACAGAGCTGTCTGACTCACTGACTGCGCTCAGCTGGGTTATAGAGCTTTCTCGCTCACTGACTGCGCTCAGCTGGGTTACAGAGCTGTCCGACTCACTGACTGCGCTCAGCTGGGTTACAGAGCTGTCTCTCTCACTGACTGCGCTCAGCTGGGTTACAGAGCTGTCTCGCTCACTGACTGCGCTCAGCTGGGTTACAGAGCTGTCTGACTCGCTGACTGCGCTTAGCTGGGTTACAGAGCTGTCTGACTCGCTGACTGCGCTCAACTGGGTTACAGAGCTGTCTGACTCGCTGACTGCGCTCAGCTGGGTTACAGAGCTGTCTGACTCGCTGACTGCGCTCAGCTGGGTTACAGAGCTGTCTGACTGCGCTCAGCTGGGTTACAGAGCTGTCTCGCTCACTGACTGCGCTCAGCTGGGTTACAGAGCTGTCTCGCTCACTGACTGCCCTCAGCTGGGTTACAGAGCTGTCTCACTCAGTGACTGCGCTCAGCTGGGTTACAGAGCTGTTTCGCTCACTGACTGCCCTCAGCTAGGTTACAGAGCTGTCTCGCTCAGTGACTGCCCTCAGCTGGGTTACAGAGCTGTCTCACTCAGACTGCGCTCAGCTGGGTTACAGAGCTGTCTCACTCACTGACTGCGCTCAGCTGGGTTACAGAGCTGTCTGACTCACAGACTGCACTCAGCTGGGTTACAGAGCTGTCTGACTCACTGACTGCGCTCAGCTGGGTTATAGAGCTTTCTCGCTCACTGACTGCGCTCAGCTGGGTTACAGAGCTGTCCGACTCACTGACTGCGCTCAGCTGGGTTACAGAGCTGTCTCTCTCACTGACTGCGCTCAGCTGGGTTACAGAGCTGTCTCGCTCACTGACTGCGCTCAGCTGGGTTACAGAGCTGTCTGACTCGCTGACTGCGCTTAGCTGGGTTACAGAGCTGTCTGACTCGCTGACTGCGCTCAGCTGGGTTATAGAGCTTTCTCGCTCACTGACTGCGCTCAGCTGGGTTACAGAGCTGTCCGACTCACTGACTGCGCTCAGCTGGGTTACAGAGCTGTCTCTCTCACTGACTGCGCTCAGCTGGGTTACAGAGCTGTCTCGCTCACTGACTGCGCTCAGCTGGGTTACAGAGCTGTCTGACTCGCTGACTGCGCTTAGCTGGGTTACAGAGCTGTCTGACTCGCTGACTGCGCTCAACTGGGTTACAGAGCTGTCTGACTCGCTGACTGCGCTCAGCTGGGTTACAGAGCTGTCTGCCTCGCTGACTGCGCTCAGCTGGGTTACAGAGCTGTCTGACTGCGCTCAGCTGGGTTACAGAGCTGTCTCGCTCACTGACTGCGCTCAGCTGGGTTACAGAGCTGTCTCGCTCACTGACTGCGCTCAGCTGGGTTACAGAGCTGTCTCACTCACTGACTGCGCTCAGCTGGGTTTCAGAGCTGTCTGACTCGCTGACTGCGCTCCGCTGGGTTACAGAGCTGTCTCACTCGCTGACTGCGCTCAGCTGGGTTACAGAGCTGTCTGACTCACAGACTGCGCTCAGCTGGGTTACAGAGCTGTCTGACTCACTGACTGCGCTCAGCTGGGTTATAGAGCTTTCTCGCTCATTGACTGCGCTCAGCTGGGTTACAGAGCTGTCTCGCTCACTGACTGCGCTCAGCTGGGTTATAGAGCTGTCTCACTCACTGATTGCGCTCAGCTGGGTGGGGCTGCTGTGTCTGGTCTGGGATTTGAACCTGCAGTTTCTCCCTCTGCTGTTTCCTCACAGTGAGGGTACCATTCTCCGTGGAGATCTCTGTGCCCATTGGTCACGAGTACCGCACTCCGTGGAGATCTCTGTGCTCATTGGTCATGAGTACCGCACTCCGTGGAGATCTCTGTGCTCATTGGTCACGAGTACCGCACTCCGTGGAGATCTCTGTGCTCATTGGTCACGAGTACCGCGCTCCGTGGAGATCTCTCTGCTCATTGGTCACGAGTACCGCACTCCGTGGAGATCTCTGCGCTCATTGGTCACAAGTACCGCACTCCGTGGAGATCTCTGTGCTCATTAGTCACAAGTACTGCACTCTGTGGAGATCTCTGTGCTCATTGGTCACGAGTACCGCGCTCCGTGGAGATCTCTGTGCTCATTGGTCACGAGTACTGCACTCTGTGGAGATCTCTGTGCTCATTGGTCATGACTACCGCACTCCGTGGAGATCTCTGTGCTCATTGGTCACGAGTACCGCGCTCCGTGGAGATCTCTGTGCTCATTGGTCACGAGTACCGCACTCCGTGGAGATCTCTGTGCTCATTGGTCACGAGTACCGCACTCCGTGGAGATCTATGTGCTCATTGGTCACGAGTACCGCGCTCCGTGGAGATCTCTGTGCTCATTGGTCACGAGTACCGCGCTCCGTGGAGATCTCTGTGCTCATTGGTCATGAGTACCGCGCTCCGTGGAGATCTCTGTGCAGTTTGTGTAATCCACTGCTTTAGATCAGGCAGTGTAATACTCTAAAAACAATGCTGGACATTATGAAACGGTCTAACGCTCGTTTTCTTTCTTTATCCTGCAGCTCCCACATGCCGACACCTCTCTGTGTCTCCTGCGATGTCAGGTGGGTATTTTTACTCCTCTTTTATAAATTCAGTGTTTCCCTGTTGTTTATTTGTTGTTTAATGTTTTCCAATCCTGTTCCCACCTTTCTTGAATCAGCGCGGACGCATGTCAACTACGAAGTGAAGGATGATGTGGCAGTTATCCGGATCAATGACCCCAACTCAAAGGTCTCTCCAGTCTCGAAGATAAAGGCTGCGTAATGCTTAACCTGTTCAAGTAACTGCCTCAAGTGTGACTGTCATTTATCAAGTGAAACTGAACTTGACTTCATTGCATGACCGAGTTTTTGTCATTAGTCCTTTTTTTGTACCTTTTTGTGTGCATTTGTGTGACATCTTTGTGTGAATACAAGCTTGTGTGCTTTTGTTTTTGTGTCCTGCAGGTGGAGGAATTCTGTGTGTGTCTGTGCGGGTGTGTGTGCGCGTGTGTGTGCCCGTGCGTGTGTGTGTGCCCGTGCGTGTGTGTGTGTGCGTGTGTGTGTGTGCGCGTATGTGTGTGCGCGTATGTGTGTGCGGACTATATTATATACTTAACTTAATTTCGACTATTTGTTTAATCTTATCTTCAGTTTGCAGTAATAATTGTTGACAGTTATTTTCATTGTCAGCTGTTTGAACTCACAGGACTTGACAAAAGACCTTTTCAAAGTCAGACGATGAGTGACTTGTTTTACCCAGATGCGCGTTGTGTCTTTGAGACTCCAGATGGAAGATTGAGCTTGTGTTACAACAGCAGTTTGCAGATTTTCACTGGCCAATCGCAAAGTCTTGTTAAAACATGATTTGCAAAAGCTGAAGTTTTAAACCGCAGCTGCTGGAGACACATCTATTACCCTCCCTGGCTCATATGGCTGTTACTTCCAGTGGTTCAGAGACGAATTGCAAATGATCGCGCCCCCCCTGAAGGGCCAATCCGCGTTACGGGCGTTACAGTTTGGCACACATTTTGATTACTACAATTTTTTATTGCTTGGAGTTTCCATCTGTTTAAACATTGTTTGTGGTTCTGGGTCAGTACTCTTTCATGGAAAGTAAGAAACATTTCCCTCTATTTGCAAACTTTTTTGCTACAGCTTCATTTTCAGCGTTACGTGTGTTACATTCAGAGAAAAATGAAACGTTGTCACTTTTTTCAAAACCTCAAGTCTGTGAAGTCTGCCACTGCATGCATTTCTCTTAGTTATTTGAATACCCAATATATCAAGTTTTCATATCCAGTATTATTGGGAATTTTAGAAATACCAAAATCTTTTAATGGGGGAATTCGGGCGTAACGTGCATTACGAGAAAAATTACGTGCATTACGCAGATCAATTTCTGTTCTGACTGAAACCATGTTGTTTTTGAGCAATTTCTTGACACACCTGCCAGTGACTGTCCACAGAGTCCTAATTGATTAGCAATTGTTTAGCACTTTTGAATAAAGATTAGCAAAAAAAAAAAACAGTAAATCAGATGTAAATGATGCAAGGGCTTTTTTATTCTTTCCTAATGACAGATTGCAAAGAGAAATACAACTCCACTTTAGCAAAGCAAATTATTTCCAAAAGGCATCAATTTTACCCTGAACTACCCTATCTTCATTTAATGCAGCACACTTCGTTTCTGAAATTTCTGAAAACTACTTGTAACCTGCAGTAATTCTGCCTTATCTATACCTTATTGTAGCATATTATGTTTTTAGCACCTAATCAGTGATGTGAAATGATTAATTCCCATTAGAATCCAGTCATACAAGGCACTCCAACTCAGTCACGTTTTCACATCACAACATTATGTATTTGAATGATTAGAGATCATTGTGCATGTTTCGGCAGAGGCCGGCGAGCTTGCAATTCCCTAAACCCACATGGCAATGAGAGAAGTTTAGATGACTTTGATCGGCTCACGGTGATGTTTGGAAGCTGGAGAAACATTCGGGTTTGTAAATATGTAAAGCGTACATCCAGTCAAGACGATTCAGTTAATGCCGAAAAAATTGGAGGTCAGACATGCAATTTTTTCCGCTTTAGTATAACAATGAATACAAAGATTCCCCTTAACTAGCATCAGCTAGGTCGGAAGATGGCTTGCTTTATAATCTGAAGAGTAACGTTATACGCGATTGCACGCATAACCAGATAATGCAGCTAAAACGAGCCATGAAATGACACGTCTCAGACCCGAACTGTTTGTTTGCTCTTTGGGTAAAATGAGCGGGTCATCGATGTTGAAAGATCCTCTGCGTGCGATGGCGTTGAAAGTGACACATGAGAGCTTTAAAAACTTCTGTAGGTTCACTAGCCAGCAAGCTGTACCTCAGCGATTGCCTTTGAACGAGCTACCAAATCGGCTAACGTCCCAAAAATGTAAAAGTTCAGTTCGGTTGGACGAAACTGCCGCGAAACCTCAGATGAGTAACGTTAGCCTACATGCCTATGACAGCTGGTGAAGTTGGTCAATTTTGGGCACGAAACAAATCATATCACCTTTTAAAGTACCTTAGGTATTTAAAGGATAAACTGAAATATGCCAATTTCTACATCAAAGGGAAGCTTGGAATGCAAAAAATGCGATGTAATGTCATTCCGTCACATTATCGATAAGAGAGAACGGAAACACGCACGAAAAGACAGGACTGTTTCGAGGGTTAATACTTCCGTGATGCTCAGAATGACGCCCGTTTTGGGTGACGTCACATACGGGATTTGTCGCTCTCTAATCTTTATATTTTGTTATTCAAGGTTCAAATTGTGTCGTACTTTACTTGAGGTGGATAAATTATAATGGAGAAACATTCATCTGTCGTTTTTTTTTTTTTATTTAAACTCATATTTTTCTAGGCTACACTAAAGATTAACATGGACATAAGCTGAACGATCTGACGGAAATCATGTTTAAATATGGGGGGGGGGGGGGGGACTGATACCTTAATCTATTATGATATTTTTTTCAATGAATAGACTTGATAAGAGCGACGAAAAAACAAGAAAGGAAGATTTTAGAGTCTTAACTCGCGCAGGAATACGTATTGTTCATGCACTTACAGCTGCCTGTCGTCGGACTATTTAGCGTTAATACATTTTCGAGGTTTTGTTCCGTTTAGGGCATCATGGAAGAGGAAGGATCAGAAGTTGGAGAAATAACCATGAGAAGAGATACAAAAACTATAAAAAAGCAATTAAAATTGAACTTCAGTGTATGAGAAGTTCAGGCGGACGATTCAGGCGGCTCTTGAGGTATTGGGTGGAGATATTTAAGGGGTACGATTGTGTTCTAAATGGCATCGACCTCGTCACTCCATATTTCTATGTCAGTCAATCACTGTTATGAGAGTCCACTTGATCATGTTCATAAAATACTCTTTTTTTTTTTTTTTTTTCCTTTTTTTTTGTAGCCCAGAGCATTGGCTTATCCAACCTTCCTCAGAATGGTAGAATGATGACTCCAATAAAAACATAATTTTCTTTCTGAACTAGACAACGTGTACGACTAGCCTATAGCTTATAGCCAGCACGGCGACCGGATTTTTTGCAGCACAGAACGAACTAAAATAAGCGGAATAACTAATATGCATCAATGAAAGTTATCACCTTTATGCGATATTAGCTTTAAAAACTATAAACTACTGGGAGATGTGGAAAAAATCTATTAAGAGTATTGACTCGAGTCGTCAGGCTTTAAAAACAAAATTGAACATTTTCACAGTGTACACTGTATTATAACTATGGAACATCTGGGTACTTAAACAGAGTAAGCTTAAACAACCGGTATGTGATGTAGCGGAAAATGAGACTGTTGGCCGACTGGTTATGCTACGATTTAAAAGTCAGAAAATAAGATCGTAAGATTTATGAATATCATGAGAATTATAATTACAGAATAGGTGAGTGTCCATATAACTTTTGATTCAAATGCCACTCTTGATCCAATGCGACATTGCCCCGAAACCCTTTTCTTAGTCATTTGGTTTGTTCCGCCTAATTTGGAGTAGATGAGAGGTATAATAATACCGGATCTTTACTTGGATCTCTTGATTAGTCGTCATTTCCATTGCCTTGGTTCACCCTTCCCTTATCGGATGTAATGACTTCTCGCAGTATGTGCAGTCCATCGTTGCCTTCCTTGACACCGAATCCAATTTTATTGAGCTTTCTGTCAAGGATAGCCATGCTTTTCAAAGTTTTCTTTATCCTATGGTCAATCAAAAACAGACCAAACCCCAATGATAGCAGACCCACTATCATGAATCCAGTTAGATAGACGTCCTCTACATCCTCGATGTCCAGGACTGCTGTGACAGTTGTCTTTCGGACAGATGGTCTGGAGTGTCCAGTAGATACAAAGGTACAGATTTAACAATATTGAACATGTTTATAGTTACACACATATGCACATTTCAACAAATATTTGAATTTGAAATATTTATCAAGATTTAGTGATAATTTGTTTACATTAAACCACGTGTGAAGTTTAGACATTTCATTATTAGCCAATTTAACTAATTGTTTGAGATCAACACCTTAGCAAAAAATAGTCGTGTCGTCAGCGAATAAAATTAATTTTACGATATCGGACACCTTAACAATGTCATTTATGTAGATTATGAACAACTTGGGACCTATAACCGAGCCCTGAGGAATTCCACAGGTAATGTCTAGGCAATTTGATTTGTTATTACCCATCTGCACAAATTGCGTACTATTTGTTCAATAATTTTTGATCCATTTTAATGCGGTCCCTCTTATTCCATATTTGTAAAGTTTTTCAATCAATATATCGTGATTTATAGTGTCGAATGCTTTCTTCAGATCAATGAATAATACCTATAGAATATAACTTTGAATATAGTGAATCTTTAATCATCTCAATAAGTTCTGTTAGGGCTAGTGCTGTCGAATGCTTTTTCCTGAACCCATACTGACTGTCACATAGTGGTTTGTGTTTATCAATGTACTTGTCCAATCAATCATTGAAGAGCTTTTCTAAGATTTTTGAGCATTGAGGTAAAATCGAGACAGGACGATAGTATGGCAAATCATATTTATCCCCGCATTTGTAGAGAGGGATAACCTTCGCTATCTTCATTTTATCTGGAAACACTCCATAGGAGAAGGATAGATTACATATATGCGTAAGTGGAGTTACAATTGCGTTAGTTAGTGTTTTCAGTAATTTCATATCTAATTGGTTTACGTCAACAGATGTCTTAGCTGTACAGTTATTCAGAATAGATCTACTTTCGGATTCAGTAACAGGAGTTAATGTCAATGTACTTCCTCATCCTTATCAAGGTAGTCCCATCTTAGGTGTGAGGGTTCAATACCCTTTGCTAGTTCTGGCCCAACATTCACAAAATAACTGTTAAAATTTTCCACGACCAATTCCATGCTCTCTACCTTTTTTCCATGAATATTAAAGAAGGCAGGGTACTCTCTCTTCGGAGCCCTCCCAGAGACATTCTTGATTATATTCCAAAGATTTCTGGTGTAATGTTTACTTCCTAATAGAAGGTTTTCATAATACTCTTTTTTATGCTTCCTCAACAAGCGTGTGATTTTGTTTCTGTAACTTTTATACCTTATTTCTGCTTTCTCAGTTCTTTCTCTCAGAAACTGCTTATACAAAGTATTTTTTTCTTCTTACAGGCATTAGCCAGTGTTTTTGAAACCCAAGGTCTTCTCTCTTTGTTTTTCTACAGATTATTGATTGTTTTGACTAAGCAGTGAGTATCATACAGAGAATTTACAGTCCACAGGAAAGCCTCATACGCTCTGTTTGGATCGTTTTCTGCTAATACATCATCCCATTTTTGATTCAACATATCTAATTCTACTTCCTTTAGTCTTTTTTCACTTTTATTTCTGATTTCTGTTTGTTCCAGGATTTTTGATCTAGCCTGGTCTTTTATATCTAGCTTACAATCACAAATGGCAAAGACTGGCAGATGATCGCTAATGTCATTTATCATGATGCCGCATAATATTTCAGAATCTAGTACATTAGTATAGATATTATCTATCAAAGAGGCACTATGCCAAGTAATCCTGCTTGGTTTTGTAATTAATGGTTGCATACCCATGGCATACGTGGTGTTAATATAATCCTCTATTATAGAGCTGTTATTTGGATTTATCAAGTCAACATTAAAGTCCCCACACATAAAAACATTTTTATGGCTTGTATTAGTGAGTAATTCACCCATACATTTGCTAAAAACATCAATTTGCGAATCAGGTGCTCTGTATACACAACAAATAACCGTATTTTCACCTTTCAATCTGGGAATCTCAATTGTAAGGCATTCCATTATATTTTCCACAACATATGATTTGCATTCTATTACCTGGAAGTTTATGGCCTCATCAATAAATAGGCCAACACCCCCACCTGCTTTATTCAGTCTAGCTTATATTAAGTAGCATGAAACTTTTTTCCTCTTGTTTTATGAGTTAATACCTTCAACATATCATGAAATTGTCATAATGGACCAAATTTATGGATACTTTTCTTTGAATCCCTACTTTAATATGATGACCATTTACAAAGATTTTCTTTAGTTCACGTTAGTTAGCTTACTAGTGAATTATGTGACTATATTCAAAGAGCAACTTCATTTAATTCGCTATGGCTCACACAGCAGTCATGCTTGCGCTCCCCAGAAGCTGATTGGTTGGTATGCAAATAAATATCATTCTCCAGCCAAGCAAAGTTGCGAAAAAGTCTCCTGTTGCTTTGTCGCTGGGGAACTCAGAAGTTCCAGGCCATTGAGTCGGGATCAATGAAATATCATTAGGATTTTTTGAATTGCATTTTTTGAGAAGGGATTGTTATGATGATTAGGATTTTGTCAAAACCGCTGAAATTTGATTCGCATTTTGCGATGCGAATCCGCCTAATCTGATCACTGAAATCACAAAGATTGTCACTCTTTTCTGTGAAAAATTACCTTTAAATTTCTGTGACTCGCGCAACGTTACGTGCGTTACACATCTTTCTGGCAAATTTCCATTGGGAAAATATGAAAATCTCAGTGATTTCTTTGGTTTATTTATTTATTTATTTTTGTTCACCCATTCTACCTTTGCATTGTAGAAATGCAGGCAAAATATTATCATTTCTTTGTTCTACATACGTAAAAGGATAATTTTTGTTACGTGCGTTACACAGACAACTCCCTAAATCCATCGGAAATTTTTCAAAAAATAAAAGTTGGACATTAAGCAATTGTCATTGATTAATGTGTGCCTCTATTCAGTAAAAGACTGTGTGACTGTATTATTTTGTGTTGGAAATGATAAAAAAGTGAGAAAAAATATCATTGTTTTTGCCTTTTTTTCTAATCTTGAAAGTGGCTTATATTTGATGATGTGGCACGGATGTCACACGTGGTGAATCGAACTAAAGTTATAATTTCTGACTGGTTTAGATGTCTTAAGTTTCCAAAAAAATGTATCCCATTGACAGAATTCAAAATTTTATTTTTCTGACCCAGGACCACTTTGGCTGGAATGGCCCTGAAGAGAAAGATTGGGAGATCTTTACATTATGAACAAAATCGATTTTCATGGCATGAAATATTATGTTTCAGGCCATGCTTTTTGAATAGCTCTACATTTCTCCGTTACTTTAGTAAGCATTACAGCCTGCACAACTGGCAGCATTTCCTGTATGTGCAATGGACGAATCCATCCATCCATTTTCTATATCCGCTTATTCCTCACTCGGGTCACGGGGCGAGCTGGAGCCTATCCCAGCTGACTACGGGCAAAGGCAGGGACCCACCCTGAACAGCTTGCCAATCCATCGCAGGGCAATGGACGAATGAACATCCCAAATAGTTAAAATGCATTTAAGGGGCTATTTACAATTGATCGTGCGTGTCTACGTGAACTGCGTGTTCTACAGGCGACCCGAATTCTACGGCCAAAACTGACCCGCAGACCGATCGTGGCGCATGCAGCCAATTTTTCTGGTCGTACAGGGTAAGCACTTGTTCAATACGTGCCACTTACATGAAGCTGGCGTGATCTGCGAAATCCGTGACGATCAGGGACCTTTTCACACGCACGTGGGATGTGATGCTCGCAAGTGGAGAGTACTTAACATGCACGCGCGATTCAAGTGGCAAGTAATGCAGTCGTACGGGAGGGGTTCACGCACGTGTAACGTGATTGCCACTTGAGTGGCATGCACGTCGACGACAAGGCGCAAGTGAGTGTGGAGTACGTGTTCTACGTGGCCAGTGCGGGTTGGGGTACTATTTAAAAAATGCTGATGTAACAGGACTCGGCATCATTTGTCATCTTCATCCCTGCTGGTATCCTTGGAAGTGGAGGCAGTGGAAGCAGAAAGCTGACTGGAAGCTGGTGATTTCTTGGATCTTCTGGGTGGCATTTTCACAGCTGCGCAAGAACTGGCAAATGACCGGGTTTAAATAACCTGCAAGTGCAAGTACTTGCCACGTGCGTGCGCTGCGTGAGACGTACGTCCGACCTGCTTGCTCCGCCAGTGTCGTGCGTGGAAAGTATATCAGTTTTGCGCGACCCGGACGACAGAAGTGCTTACCACGTGTGTGGCACTTGCGTGGGTGTATATTCATATGCTTACAATATTAAAAATATTTTAAAATTCTTGATATATGATTCATTTTGAATTAATTTTAATGGAATTTTCCCCATAAAACCATATATATATACATCTACAGCACACGCACTTGTGACGTACTTGCCATGTAGCCTACTTGGCGTGGACTATTTTTGACTGATCGCTGCGTGCACCGTGGAATTAATTTGCAGACCAATTCTTGGCTACGGGCGGTTCTACGTGCCCTGCGGCCAGCAAAACACGCACGTGTCACGTACTCGCCCCGTCGAGCACGCAGTCATTTTTCCCAAATTTCGCACGTAAGTTGCACGTAGACGCCCGTACGTTCAAATGTAAATCCCCCTTAAATATCCTTGTGTGTCAGTGAAGTGAAATCAAGTGAACAAATTTGGGAAGGGTCAGACCTAATTAATATTTTCTAAATTCAAGTATTTTCACCCATAATTCTGCAAAGGTCTTTTAAAGACCGTCTCAAAAGATGGTATCCTGGTCACATCCACTGTTGGCTTCCACATCATCAATGACATACTGAAGTTTTTGTGATTTAGAGCTGTTGATTAATTGATCCTTAAATCACCTGACTGATCGATTGATTGTAATACTAATCATTAGATTAGTTGAAAAACAAATTAATTGTCAGTTGCAGCCTTAATGCTCTCCGGGCATCTCTCTGCCTGTGTGTGGAGGGTGAGTGTGTACAGTTGTGCATGTTTCAGAGTTTTTTTGTGTTTAAGGATGCTCTCTGTCTGTAGGTGAACACGCTGTCAGTACAGATGCAGGCAGAGATGACGGAGGTGATGGGGGAGATCTGGGGTAATGAAGCTGTGAAAAGTGCAGTCCTCATCTCCACCAAACCGGGCTGCTTCATCGCTGGAGCCGATATCAAGTCAGTCACTATCCCACAATGCATCAGCTTGTGTCTTCAGTCAGTCACTGTCCCACAATGCATCAGCACATGTCTTCAGTCAATCACTATCCCACAATGCATCAGCACGTGTCTTCAGTCAGTCACTATCCCACAATGCATCAGCATGTGTCTTCAGTCAGTCATGTAATGTGAATATAGGCCACTAGATGGCAGTATTTACCTTTTTTTTGTTAAGCTCAGACTGGATTCATGTTTAGACATGTCCTGGACATGTCTGGGGCAAGTCTCAGAAAAGTAAAAAAAAAAGAGGTCTAAATGTGAGTGGGGTCTGCAAAAGAGTATATAAGGAAAAGAATTGAGACAGTAAAGTAGTAGGAGAAATTGCAAGAAGATGACCAGACCTGCCATTCTGTTCAAGACCTGTGACGTTTCTTTTGTGGATTTCTTTGCCTGTGTTTGAGCATTTTCTTCATCCAGGACATCACCAAGCCACCCCACTAAAAAGGGACTGTAATTATTTCTGTTTTTTCTTATTTATCAATCTTGGTCTTTAGTTGTAGGTTGTTATTAGTCTTTGTCTTTGTTAAAAAAATAAATGTGTTTTAGTTGTTAAAACTGTGTTTGTCATCCCTTGCTGTTGCTGTTGTGTTATAAATGTAGTAACAAATTGGGGCCATAACAAATTGGGGGCTGGTCCGGGATAGACCATTGTGTGAGTAATTTATTGAAAATCTAACATTCCAAATTGTGAAATTGTTTTTGTGAATTTTCCTAGATATATATTGACAACAGCAATGGATGATTTCTTGGCATCACCAACCGTAGGGGTTTTGAAGTCTTTTAAAAAGACAGAACTGCTAGAAATTTGCAGACAGTTGGAGCTGACAGAGGTAAAACCAGCCATGCGAAAAGCAAGACTGGCTAGAGAGATAGTTGAATATTACATTGATGAAAATGTGTTTGCACCAGGAGATCTGGAACAGTTTCCAGTGGAAAATCCAAATATAGAAATGGAACTTAAATTTAAAATGCTAGAGATTGAAAGGGAGGAAAGAGAAAAAGAAAGGGAGGAAAAAGAGAAAGAAAGGGAAGAAAGAGAAAAAGAAAGGGAGGAAAAAGAGAAACAAAGAGAATTTGAGAGGGAAGAAAAAGAAAAACAAAGGCAGTTTGAGTTAGAAAAATTAGCAAGAGAAGAAAAGCAAAGAGAATTTGAGAGAGAGAAAGAGGAAAGAGCAGAAAGAGAGAGACAGAGACAGAGAGATTTTGAATTAGAGAAATTCGATAGAGAAGAAAGACTCCAAATGGAGAAACTAAAAATTAAAATTGAAACTAAAAATAAATTTTGTGCCAGTCAGGAGGTAAAACTGGTGCCTCCATTTTCAGAAAAGGATGTTGACAACTATTTCCAGTGTTTTGAAAAGGTAGCAAAGAGTTGCCAGTGGCCAAAGGAACACTGGCCTCTGATGTTGCAAACTGTCCTCAAGGGTAAAGCTCAACAAGCCTATTCGGCTTTGTCTGCAGATGATTCCTCTGATTATGAGGTTGTCAAAAAGGTTATTTTGAGAGCTTATGAGTTGGTTCCAGAGGCTTACCGACAGAAATTCAGAGGTCTGAAGAAATCTGAAAATCAGACTTATGTTGAATTTGCTAATGAGAAGCAGGTTTGCTTTGAGCGCTGGTGTACTTCTATGGAGGTCAAGGATGATTTCAACTCACTAAAAGAGATGGTGTTAGTTGAAGAATTCAAGAACTGTGTTAAGGATGATGTTAAGACCTACCTTAATGAGAAGCAAGCACTGAACTTGCAATCAGCTGCCAAATTTGCAGATGAATATGTTCTCACTCATAAGTCCAAATTTCAGTCTAGCAGTAACAATAAATGGTCCCAATTTCAGAAAAAGGGTTACGGTGATACCCAAGATTCCTCACCCAAAGACAAAGACAAATCTGGTGATGGTGCTCAGAAATCCAGTAACAGGTCTGATCAAAGTGTGAAAGCTGACAGTGACAAAAGTGGTCTAGTTTGCCGTTATTGCAAGAAATCTGGTCATGTTACAACTAACTGTTGGTTCCTTAAAGCTAAGAAAGAAAAAGAAAAGGATACCAAACCAAATGCCTTTGTGAAAACAAGGTTAGAAACCCCTGTAGTAGATAACCAATCTGCTAAATTGCCTGCTTCTTGTGGGGCTAAAAAGCCTAATACAGCTGACTTTGTGAGGGAGGAATTTCTTCCATTTGTGTCAGAGGGATTTGTGGCTCTGAATGAGCATACTACTCCTGTCCCTATATATATCCTAAGGGATACCGGAGCTTCTCAGTCACTTTTGTTGATGGACTCCTTGGAGTTACGTGATGAGACCGCTTCAGGGGATTTCATACTTGTACAAGGTATTGAAGGGAGGACTGTATCTGTACCCCTGCGCTCTATATTCTTGAAGTCAGATTTAGTTACAGGACAGGTAAAGGTGGGACTTATGTCAAGTCTACCTATAAAGGGTGTTTCTCTGTTGCTAGGCAATGACCTGGCTGGGGGCAAAGTAGTTCCCCCTGTACATCTTACTTCACAGCCGAGCACTGAAGATGGGGATGAGGACCCATCTCTGTATCCTTCTTGTGCAGTGACTCGTGCTATGGCCAAGAAGGCTAAAGAAGAAGATGATGTGGTGCCGTCCAGTACATTGAATAGTCAGGACTCAGGTGGTTCGCCTCATGACTCTGATTGGCCTACTATGGTTTCTCCGTTTGAGGACTTATCAGATACTTTTATCAGTTCTCTATTCAGCCAGCCGGATGGGTCTGGTGATTCTGATGTGTCTGGAGACTTGTCTCTGTCCAGAAAGCGGTTGATTGAGGAGCAAACTAATGATCCTGAAATTTGTGTACTAAAGAGGAGAGCCCTTCCTGAAAAAGAAATAGATGCAGTTCCAGTTGGGTATTATCTCAAGGATGGTGTGTTGATGCGGAAGTGGCGCCCTCCTGATATCCCTGCCAATGCAGATTGGGCAGTGGTCAGGCAAATTGTTGTTCCGAAGGTCTATAGGAATGAGATCTTAACAATGGCTCATAGTTTACCTTTAGGAGGTCATCTTGGTGTTAACAAGACTGTTGATAAGATCATGAAACACTTCTTTTGGCCTGGGCTTCGGAAAGACGTTTCCTACTTTTGCAAAACCTGTCACACTTGTCAGGTAGTTGGAAAACACCAGTTAGACCCACCTGTAGCTCCATTGCAGCCTATCCCAGCATTTGGGGAGCCATTCTCTAGGGTCATTGTTGATTGCGTTGGTCCATTACCCAAGACTAGATCTGGAAATCAGTACTTGTTGACAATCATGTGTGCATCTACCAGATTCCCCGAAGCCATACCTCTACGTAACATCAAGGCAACTGCAATCTCGAAGGCTTTGATAAAGTTCTTCACGTTGTTTGGTCTTCCCAGGGAAATTCAGTCAGACCAAGGTAGCAATTTCACTTCAGGATTGTTTCAGCAGGTTGTGTATGAACTAGGTGCAAAACAGATTCTTTCTAGTGCCTATCATCCAGAAAGTCAGGGTGCCTTAGAGCGGTTTCATTCCACTCTCAAGACAATGATGAGGACTTATTGTTATGACCATGAGAAAGACTGGGATGAAGGGGTTCATTTGCTGTTGTTTGCAGCTAGAGAAGCAGTGCAGGAGTCTACTGGATTCAGTCCATTTGAGCTAGTGTTTGGTCATGAAGTGAGAGGACCTTTGCTATTATTGAGTGAACAATGGCAAGAGGAAGAGCCGCAAATCAGTCTGTTAGACTATGTTAGCAAGTTCAAGGAAAGATTGCGTGCAGCTTGTGACCTTGCCAAAGAGAACTTGAAATCAAGTCAGGGAAAAATGAAAACTTGGTATGATCATAAGGCTAGAAGCCGTGAGTTTAAACCAGGAGACAAGGTCCTTGTGTTGTTTCCCTTGCAGTCCAATCCATTGCAGGCTAGATTTCATGGTCCTTATGAAATTCTGACAAAACTCAATGATCTCAATTACATTGTGAAGACTCCAGATAGGAGAAAACCAAAACAATTGTGTCATATTAACATGCTAAAGCCTTATCATGACAGAAATGCTAGGGTTGCAGCTGTCACTTCAGATTCTCCAATGGTCGAAACGTGTGAAGATGAGGGGGAGTTTCAAGATGATGAACCAAGAATTAAAGCTGAAGTTCTTTCATGTAAATTGTCAAACACTGAAGTGTTGCAAAATCTTGACGTAAAACTCCAGCACTTAGAACCCTCACAGAGAGATCAGTTTGAAAGGTTGATCAAGAAATATGAGGATTTGTTTCCTGATGTTCCAAAGAGAGTTACTATAGCCTCTCATGATGTAGATGTTGGTGATGCCAAACCAATAAAACAGCATCCATACCGGATGAATCCTGAAAAGAGAAAGATTGCTGAGGAAGAGGTTGAGTACATGTTAAAACATGATATTATCAGACCCTCCAACTCCGATTGGAGTTCACCCTGTGTGCTAGTTCCAAAACCTGATGGAAGTACTAGATTCTGTACAGATTATCGCAAAGTCAATGCTGTAACTAGAACGGATGTGTTTCCAATACCTAGGATTGATGATTGTATTGATAGTGTAGGGCAAGCAAAGTTTCTGACCAAGATTGATTTATTGAAGGGTTATTGGTGTGTGCCTTTAACTGAGAGGGCCAAGAGCATCTCTGCTTTTGCCACACCATCTGGATTGTACCAGTATGAAGTCCTACCCTTTGGCATGAAAAATGCCCCAGCCACGTTCCAAAGGATGATACAGTCTACAATCGCCGGATTGCCACACACGGGTGCATACATCGATGACCTGATCACATGGAGTGACTCCTGGGAAGAACATCTAAAAGATGTAGAGACGTTGTTCCAGCGCCTGACCCAGGCTAACCTGACTGTTAACCTGAGCAAGAGTGACTTTGGTTGTGCCACTGTCACCTATCTTGGCTACGTCATAGGCCAGGGTAAGGTGGCACCCATAAATGCTAAAGTCCAAGCCATCAAGGACTTTCCAGTTCCTGACAACAAAAAAGCTTTGCGCCGCTTCCTTGGAATGATCGGGTACTACCGCAAGTTCTGCAAGAACTTTGCTGAGATTGCTCTCAGTCTAACTAACCAACTGAAGAAAGGCGTAAAGTTCACCTGGGATGATGCATGCCAGAGAGCCTTCGATCGCCTGAAGTCTCTGCTGTGTCACTTCCCCGTGCTCAAATCTCCTGACTTCAACAAACCGTTCTCCATCGCGGTCGATGCTAGCGACCATGCTTGTGGATCTGTGCTCCTACAGAGAAGTGACTCTGATGACATTGAGCATCCCGTGGCATACTTCTCCAGGAAGTTCAATCGCCACCAAAGGAACTATTCCACAATAGAGAAGGAACTGTTGGCTCTGGTCCTTTCTTTACAACACTTTGAGGTTTATGTTTGTACAGGACAAAAGCCAATGATTGTGTACACTGACCACAATCCGTTAATGTTTTTGAGTAAGATGAAAAACAAGAATCGGAGATTGTTGAATTGGAGTTTGATTTTACAGGAGTTTGACTTGGAAATTAAGCATGTGAAGGGTACAGACAATGTAATTGCTGATTGCTTATCCCGTGTTTGAATGTGTATATATATATCATGTGTTTGAATATTGTATGATATGTATATATAGACAAGTGTTCACTTAACCATTTTGTATTGAAAAGAAAAATTTTGCCTTTATGAGTCAAAATTTTTCCCTTTTGGAATGGAGGTGTAATGTGAATATAGGCCACTAGATGGCAGTATTTACCTTTTTTTTGTTAAGCTCAGACTGGATTCATGTTTAGACATGTCCTGGACATGTCTGGGGCAAGTCTCAGAAAAGTAAAAAAAAAAGAGGTCTAAATGTGGGTGGGGTCTGCAAAAGAGTATATAAGGAAAAGAATTGAGACAGTAAAGTAGTAGGAGAAATTGCAAGAAGATGACCAGACCTGCCATTCTGTTCAAGACCTGTGACGTTTCTTTTGTGGATTTCTTTGCCTGTGTTTGAGCATTTTCTTCATCCAGGACATCACCAAGCCACCCCACTAAAAAGGGACTGTAATTATTTCTGTTTTTTCTTATTTATCAATCTTGGTCTTTAGTTGTAGGTTGTTATTAGTCTTTGTCTTTGTTAAAAAAATAAATGTGTTTTAGTTGTTAAAACTGTGTTTGTCATCCCTTGCTGTTGCTGTTGTGTTATAAATGTAGTAACAAATTGGGGCCATAACAGTCACTATACCACAATGCATCAGCACGTGTCTTCAGTCAATCACTATCCCACAATGCATCAGCACGTGTCTTCAGTCAATCACTATCCCATAATGCATCAGCACACGTCTTCTGTCAGTCACTATCCCACAATGCTTCAGAGTCATACTCAGACTGTTCCTGTTCTGAATTTATGGGTGCATGATTTTGGCATGATTTAGCATTATCTGTGTGCAAGGCTAGCACTGACTTGTGTCTGTGGCTAGGTCTGTAATGCTGCTCTTTCTGTAGTATGATCCAGGCCTGTAAGACTGATGCAGAAGTCACCAGTCTCTCTCAGGAGGGACAGAAGATGTTCGAGAAGATCGAAAAGTCACCCATCCCCATCGTCGCTGCCATCAATGGGTCCTGCCTGGGAGGGGGGCTGGAGGTGAGTGCGCCCCATTCTGTTCCACCACCTTAAAATATTGTGCAAATACCACGTTAAGTTAGCCTACTCATCCCAGCCTAAATTATTGTACTTAATCCTTTTTAAATTATCTCGCTAATGCCATTTCAAATTATTGCATCAATAACACATTAAATTATGCCATTAATACCATGTTGAAATTGGCCCACACATTCACTAGAAATTCTCATCAGTGTCATCTTAAATTGGCCTACTCATTGCACCTTAAATTATTCTTCTAATTCTACCTTAAATTAGCCTTCTGATGTCAATTGACCTACTCATCATTGGACCATAATTTCTTGAATTAGCATACTCTTACCACTTTAATTATCGCCCCAATACCACCTTAAATTATTGGTCATGCCACCTTAAATTGTCATACCATTACTTTAAATTATCCTACTCAAACCACCTTAAATAATCCTACTTAAATTATGTGAAACCATCTTGCCCATGCCACCTTTCATAATGGCACTGATGCCACTTTGAATTATTCTGCTCATACCACTTTAAATTGCATCAATATCACCTTAATTTATTGTGCTAATGCCATGTTAAGCTAGCTTAGTCATACAACCTTATCATACCATTACAACTTATTCCACTCAAACCACCTTAACTTGTCATCCAACATTACGTTTAATTTGTCTTCTCGTATCACCTTTTAACCCCTTTGCGCAGAAGCAAAATCTGGCTATTTATGGGTTTCCATATTCAAGGCTTCATAGTTCAGGCTTGCAGCTTCACAGAGAGGAAGGGAATTGCTCAACTGAGTCACGACACTTGTTGCATCTAGAATTACATTATTTTTCAGTTTATTTTCAACTCATTGACCACAAATATAACCCATCTGAGCATTGCATTCTAAATTACCAACTCTCTAAGAGCCAAATAATGCAGCTTTCCTGGTGGCTCCCCAAACTCTGACAGCCCCCTCTCCGAACACTAAACATGCCTTTTCTCAATGATGAAGTTCAGAATTTTGTCAATTTTTCTTCAGACTCCCACAAGCCAGCACACATGCTCATGTAAGGAACTGCTAATATAACGGTAAGAACATTCACTCACAATGAAAAGCTAGCAGTTCCCACTTCCAAACTTGCGACCTAATATAAACACTTTCCAAACCTTATAAGGAACAAGTATAACTCACTAACTCGGTAATATCTGAAATATACCTTATTTTAACAGAATGGACATTCCATTATCAGGAAAAATCAGACCATATTCTACACCAGATTGAACAGAATGGTGCAATGAACATACCAGAGAGTCTACTGAATTGCATGAGCTGCTTGCATTTTAAACAAACCAAAACCTCGGCATTCAATTTCGTTTATTACGGCATGAATTCTAAAACAAAAAGGCACATTGAGCAAAATCCAACCACAGTAACAGTATAACCTTTCTTCATTGAATCCCTCCTCCAGAGACAGATGTATGCAGTAGAAGGAACCCTCCAGTCCCGTTTCATTTGGAATAATTCCCCCTGACCATCTCCGTACCTCAATTAAATCGCGTAAATGTAACTGAACACTTCAGGCTGGTTTTGGAAGTCTTTTTTTTTTTTTTTTTAAATCGCGTCTTTTTCAGCTGTGCAACCATGCCCAACATTAGGAGAATACAACCTAACTTGCTTTTATGCACAAATTTGTATACTCTTCTGATTGTCCAATCAATGTCTTTCAGTTACTGTGGAAAGTTTAAACTCTCTGGAATTGGATAAGAAATCAGTCAATCAATACACCATCACCGCGGAAGTGTCATGTGGGCGTGAACTATAATTCTGCATTACGCAGATGAGCCTTAACCAATCACTCAATTATTTACTATCAACTTGAGTACCTAGGATGATATAAGGGACCACTGAATTTGTCAATGGAGGAGTCTATGCAGAAATATGTGGTAGGGAACTATGCATTTCTCATATGTGATGACTGTAAGTGATAGAAGAATGACATTGTATCAATACCATGTTGAATTTTTGCTTTAGAAAACTGATTTTTCTTAACTACTAATTGGAATACCATTGGCTCACTGTAGCTGAAGTGGTTGCTACAGAGGACAACGGTTTTTCTGTCATAAGAGAATTTTTTTTGAACTGCTGGATAGATACTATGGGAAAGTATACTGACCAGTTTGCACATCAGGCTGAGCTGAGGAGTTTAATTTAGGCCACTCCTGAAAAACAGGTATTGGAATGAACTCCTTTTAAATTGCCCCTTGGGGACAAATAGTGTTTTATTAATTGATTGATTGATTGATATTCTAAACTGTGTTCGAGTTTGGTTTGCTCGTGAATATTCAATAACTGATCCGGGAGTGCCATCTAGTGATAGAATATTGTAACTGCATGCATAAATTTGCTGCAGCTCCATGTCCGCTGGTGGACTCATCTGCACAAAGGAGTAAAGGTTACCTGAGGTGGTCCAGTATCTAAATTTGGTGAAGCTCCCCAGTAAAAACTGATTCCGTCTTTCATTTACTTCAGTGTTTGTTATTCATATAAAAAAAAAAACCTGAGGTGGCCAGTGGTGGAGAGGATGAACAGCGCCATTTTTCTGAAAATTTGAATCCAGCATCACTTATTTATTTATCAGTTTATTTATCAGGGACAGTACATAATTAATTAACACTTCAGTTAAACATCGGTGTAAATGCACCAGAGTTAGCTACTTAGCTCATTTTTGTCCTTAGTCCTTGGGTAGGTTGTTACAAATCAAATGATGTCATGTTATGAAAAGAGAGGAAAGAAAGAAAAATAATAATACAACAAAACAGACTCCAGAGAAATATCATAAAAATAGTGAGTGTCGGCAGGGGCAGCTACACGTGTCTGAAGGATACAGGATATCTTTATTACCTCCAAAGGGGAAACTTGCATCGCAACCAGCCGCAAAAACAACAACAAATGAATAGATGAATAAACATAAGCACGGAATACAAACAGTAAATAACAAATAACAGGAAAGGAAGTTTGTGAAGTTTGTCTTAAGTTTGTGTTTAAAGGTTGGGTAGTTATTGCTCTGTCTCAATTCAGTTGGCAGACTATTCCAGTAGTGGGTGGCTCTAATTGAGAAGACTGTTTGCCCAAACTTGCTGCGTCTTATTGTGCAACACCGCCCCCTCTGGTAGTGGCCCTTCTTGTCCTGCTACAGTTGTTCTTCTTTGTTATAAACTGACTCAGCGGTGGAGGTGCAAACCCATGTAAAATCTAAAAAATGAGGCAAGCATCTGAGAAATGTTTAAAATTTTCAAAATGAGATAAATTGTACTTCTGTATTATGTGCCAGTGGTGATAATTATTGGCTTTTTGATCAAATGTTTTGTGTCTGTTTGTAAAGGGATTCGATTGGCTTCAAAGTTGTCATGGTTGCTTGTGACCAGCTGGTAAACCAATATGCAATGAGGGAAAAAATCATAGCATTCAGAAAGAGTTTGGCTGCCTCTATTGTTGGGTATGGTCTGATATGCCTAAAATTGGCCTGGTTGAATTTAAGAGTATTGGCCACCTTTTCAACATGCTTTTCAAAAGACAGATTTGAATTTAAAATGATTCTGAGATATTTAAAATCCGATACCTCTGAGCTTTTCTCCGTTGACAGAAACATCAGGTTGGTGAGACTTTCTTGGTTTTTTTTTGAGAAGAACATACAGTTTTGTTTACATTCAAGTGTAAACATCTGCCTGACTTGAATGGTGTGATCCTTTGTCTTTCCCATGTTGAAGAGTGGATAAGAGAAATTGCCTCTATGTCACGTCATATTTATACCCCAGGGAAACAGGAAGTGATGATTTACTAATTAAATGTGCCTAGATACTCTGATCAACTTTCTAAACTATTGTAGAAATGACAGAAATACTTCAATAACATTTCATTCCTAGGAATTGTTAGGGGTGCCAATAATTGTGGAACAGGTTATTTTATGTACAATGATTTCTTCGTCAGGGATTTTTTTTTCCCCCTTAAAACTCACTTGTGTTGAAGGTTACATTTTTCTACAATTTTCAGTGTGAGAGTATGCTTCTGCAATAAAAATAGAATTTATTTTAAGGTTTTTAACACATTTTAACCAGGGGTGCCAATAATTATGGAGGGCGCTGCATATATATAATATATATATGTAGTTCGTTTGCAAACGAGCTACAATTAATTAACTACTCAATTTTCTGTAGATTTAAAATCCATAAATGTTCGTTCAAACGCGAATGAGAGAGTCATGGAATTGGCGCGAAGCTCAGATAAGATGCATTTTATTAAATCCCGTGGGGTAATTTGTCCTCTGCATTTGGCCCATCCTATAGTTAGGAGCAGTGGGCAGCCACAGAGCAGCGCCCGGGGACCAACTCCAGTTCTAAAGCCAGTTCCTTGGTCCGGGGTACTAGTAGGAGTGTTCCTATGATGCATGTTTTTCTGGGTGAAAACCCACGCGAACACTGGGGTTTAAACTCCACACAGAAAGGCTCCAGGCCGGAATCGAACCCACAACCTTTTTGCTGTGAGGCAACAGTGCTACTGTGCCACCATATATACATGTAGCAAATGGGAATCTGCAACCACTGAAGTGCAAACAGAAATTAAATTTGTTTGGTGGTAAACAAAGCTGTTCAGAACCGCGCACCTCCCCCTAGCAAGTGTCTGTTGTTATGTATGATAATTTTTTGTACAGCTTTATATTCCATTTGTAAATTAAGATTTGTTACATGCTGTTTTGCTGCCCTGCTGGTCAGCTATATTTATTTTGTTCATTGGCACCATCTGGTGGCGTACTTGTAAAATCATTAAGAAAAGTCTAGTAATTTCTCGAAGCTTCTGGCACTTTCCTGCTTGGAGGGGGCGGGATTTCCCTAGAATCCTGTGGATCTTTCTGGAAGGTTGCTAGACTATAAAAAGGCTGTGATTTTAAGCACAGCAGAGACTGAAAACAAAGAGAGCAGACAGCAGAAGAGAGCAGACCAGAGTTTTGTTTTGGCAACAGTTAAATAGTGGCAGTGTTATTAGAGAATTTAAATAGTGGATAATTTTTGTCCAACTTTTTTTGTAAAGAATAAATTTGTTTTAGTTGTACTGGCCAGTTTTCTTTGTTGTGATTTTTCCAAGTCATAACAAATTGGAGGTTCCACCGAGATTGGATTCACCGAAGATTATTATTTTAAATCTTTTGACTAGTTTAAAAACCAGCAATCATGACTTTTGATGTGGAAAGTTTTTTGAAAACTCCAACCCAGGAATTAATTTTGTTGGCAAAGAAGAAGGTCTTGCTACAAATAGCCTCAACCCTTGGATTATCTGATGTGAGGTCATCAATGAAGAAACAAGAAATATTCAACATTTTGGTGCAACACTTCATCGATGAAGATATCTTTGGGGAAGAAGCAGCAGAATTAATTAAAGCTGTGGAAGTGCCTGCAACGGAGCTGCAAAGACTTGAATTCCAGCTACGCCTGAAAGAGCTGGAAGAGAGAAGGTTGGAGAAGGAAAGAGAACTGGAGGAGAGAAGGCTGGAGAGGGAGAAGGAAAGAGAACTGGAGGAAAGAAGGTTGGAGAAAGAAATGGAAGAAAGAAGATTGGAGAAAGAACTAGAAGAAAAAAGAATGCAGTACGAATTGGAAATGAAGAGAATAGAAGCAGGTACTGTTCCAAAATCATTTGGACTTTCTGATCATTTTGATGTGGTTAAACAAATCAGACTTGTTCCTCCTTTCTTAGAAAATGATGTTGACCAATACTTTACCCATTTTGAAAAAATTGCTGAAAATTTGAAATGGCCAAAAGAGCATTGGACAATGATGTTACAAAGTGTTCTTACTGGTAAAGCTAGAAAAATCTATAACCAGTTATCTGTCCAACAGTGTGCTGATTATGATTTTGTCAAATCTGCCATTCTGAATGGTTATGAATTAGTCCCTGAGGCTTACAGGCAAAAATTTAGGAATTCTTGCAAGGAAGCCAGTCAAACTCATGTTGAATTTGGCAGGTTAAAGGAACAGTTGTTTGATCAGTGGTGTAATTCCATGAAAGTTGAAAAAGATTTTGATAGAATGAGGCAACTTATTCTGGTTGAGGAATTCAAAAGGTGTGTCCAGCCTGATATTAAGATTTTCCTTGAAGAAAAACAAGCCATTACTTTGCAAGATGTTTCTACGCTAGCTGATACTTATGCATTGACTCACAAGTCTTCTTTTGTCCAAAAATCCACTTTTTCTAAATTTCAAAGCAAGTTTCAGTCCAAGACTACTTCTAATAACACTTCTAATGATTCTAAGGCCACTTCTGAGAGGAAACCTTCCAGTGAGAATAAATCCTCTGATTCTTTACCCTCTGTGTCTTGCCATTACTGCAAAAAGCAAGGTCACCTTATTTCTGAGTGTTATGCTCTCAAGAAAAAACAACAACGAGAAGAAACCAAGCCAACTGCTTTGACAAAGAGAGAATCTCTTGTATCAATGGTCAGTTCACCTGATCTTCCACCTTCTGTGTCTGATCCGGTTATGGAGGGTTTTGAGCCATTCATCACCGATGGTTCTGTCTCACTTTCACATGATTTTTCCTCATCTGCTCCTGTTCGAATTCTAAGGGATACTGGGTCTTCCCAATCTCTTATTCTTGCAGATATTCTGCCTTTCTCGGACAAATCGTCTACTCAGGCTAATGTCCTTATTCAAGGAGTAGAATGTGGTTTCACAAGTGTACCTCTCCATAATGTTCATCTCAAATCAGACTTGGTCTCTGGACCTGTTACTGTTGATGTTAGGTCTTCTCTTCCTTTCAAAGGCATTCATTTGCTTCTTGGTAATGATCTTGCTGGGGATAAGGTTGTACCCTACCCTATTGTAACTGACACTCCTTTGATTCATCAAGAATCTGACTCTATAGAGGAGGAAATTCCTGACCTCTATCCTTCATGTGCAGTTACTCGTTCTATGGCCAAAAAGGCTATTCAAGATGATGCTGACCTGGACTTTAACCTGGCTGACACCTTCATTGGGCAGTCTTTTCATCAGGAACCTTCCAGTCCTGAGATGTCTGGGAAATCTTCAGACTTGTCCTTGTCAGGTCATTCTAATGACATTTTGTCTCGTAAACAACTTATTCATGAGCAACAACAAGCTCGTGATCTAGCGCATCTTCTACCACAGGCTGCAAGTGAACAAGAGGCTACTCAAGTTCCTGTCTGTTTTTACTACAAAAATGGTGTGCTTATGAGAAAGTGGCGTCCACCTGATGTTCCTGCAGATGAAGAGTGGATGATCACCCATCAAATTGTTCTTCCAAAGCCGTACCGTCAAGAAACTCTTAGTCTGGCCCATGACAATCCTATGTCAGGTCATTTGGGTATCAAGAAGACCCTTCAACGTGTCAGAAACCACTTCTTCTGGCCTTCCATGAGGTCTGATGTACAGGAGTACTGCAAATCCTGTCATACTTGTCAAATGGTTGGGAAGCCGAACCAGAATATTCCAAAGGCTCGACTTAAGCCCATTCCTGCTTTTGAAGAACCTTTCAGTCGGATCATCATTGACTGTGTTGGACCATTGCCGAAGACTAGGTCTGGTTGTGAGTACTTACTGACTATCATGTGTGCTTCCACCCGGTTTCCTGAGGCAATTCCACTTCGTAATATCAAGGCGAAGACTATCATCAAGGCTCTAACCAAGTTTTTCTGCTTTGTCGGTCTTCCTAAGTCTATTCAGTCTGATCAAGGATCAAATTTCATGTCAGGCATATTTCAACAAGTTATGCATGAGCTTGGTATAAAACAATACAGGTCATCAGCTTACCATCCTGAGAGTCAAGGTGCTTTGGAGAGGTTCCATCAAACCCTGAAGAACATGATAAGGACCTACTGCCTTGACACAGAAAAAGATTTGGATGAAGGTGTCCATCTTCTTCTGTTTGCTGCCCGTGAAGCTGTTCAGGAGTCTCTTGGGTTCAGTCCTTTTGAGCTCGTTTTTGGGCATACAGTCCGTGGACCTCTGAAGCTACTGAAGGAAAAGTTGCTCGCTGAAGATTATGTCCCAATGAACTTGCTTCAGTATGTCTCTGACTTCCGTAATCGTCTCTCTAAAGCCTGTGACTTTGCTAAGTCTAATCTCAAAGAAGCTCAGGGCAAAATGAAAGCCAGATATGACCTTCATTCAAAAGATAGAAGTTTTAAAACTGGTGACAAAGTTCTTGCACTTTTGCCAGTTCCTGGAAACCCTCTAAGAGCCCGATATTTCGGCCCTTACACTGTCCTCAAAAAGGTCAGTGATCTAAATTACATAATTTCAACTCCTGGAAGGAGGAAACAAAAACAAATGTGTCACATCAACATGCTGAAAGAATACATTGATAGAGACACACAGCAAAAGCCAGTCAATGTGGTAAATACAGTTGAACTGGAAAATTCCGAACATTGTGACTGCCCCTTAGAAAATGAACCTGGTCCAGTCAAACCAGTTGATGCAAAAGTCAGTTATCACTGAATTTCCTGAGCCAACAACTAAAAGACAGCTCATGAGATTTCTAGGGATGGCTGGCTACTACAGAAAATTCTGTAAAAATTTCTCTATCATCTCTGAACCTTTGACAAATTTACTGAAGAAAAATGCAAAATTTGTTTGGGATGAAAAATGTCAAAATTCATTTGACCAGCTGAAAGCGATTCTCAAAAATGCACCAGTTCTCTTATCTCCCAATTTCAAAAAGGAGTTCAAGTTGGCAGTTGATGCCAGTGACATTGGTGCAGGTGCAGTTTTACTGCAAGAAGACACTGATGGAGTAGATCATCCTGTTTGTTACTTTTCCAAAAAGTTTGATAAACATCAGAAAAACTACTCAACAATTGAAAAAGAATGTTTGGCACTTGTTTTGGCTTTACAACATTTTGAAGTCTATTTGACTTGTTCAGCTACTTCCATCAAGGTCTTCAGTGATCACAATCCCCTCACATTCTTGCACAAGATCAAAAACAAGAATCGAAGATTACTGAGATGGAGTTTACTTTTGCAAGAGTATGATTTGGATATTTCTCACATCAGGGGAAAAGATAATGTAATCCCAGATACACTTTCACGCATGTAATTTTATTTCTTTTCGTGATTGTGAAAAACGTAATTTTACTTTTCTATTTGATTGTGAGACTTACACTGTTTGTTATGTATATGATTGTTATCATGATCAATAATATGTTTGTGTAAAGTTCAATATTGTTCTGATTATAAAACTGTGTTAATTTTAACAAAAGAAAGCTTTTAGCAAACCTTTCTTTTCTTAAAGAGGGGAGGTGTTATGTATGATAATTTTTTGTACAGCTTTATATTCCATTTGTAAATGAAGATTTGTTACATGCTGTTTTGCTGCCCTGCTGGTCAGCTATATTTATTTTGTTCATTGGCACCATCTGGTGGCGTACTTGTAAAATCTTTAAGAAAAGTCTAGTAATTTCTCGAAGCTTCTGGCACTTTCCTGCTTGGAGGGGGCGGGATTTCCCTAGAATCCTGTGGATCTTTCTGGAAGGTTGCTAGACTATAAAAAGGCTGTGATTTTAAGCACAGCAGAGACTGACAACAAAGAGAGCAGACAGCAGAAGAGAGCAGACCAGAGTTTTGTTTTGGCAACAGTTAAATAGTGGCAGTGTTATTAGAGAATTTAAATAGTGGATAATTTTTGTACAACTTTTTTTGTAAAGAATAAATTTGTTTTAGTTGTACTGGCCAGTTTTCTTTGTTGTGATTTTTCCAAGTCATAACACTGTTCTGCAACTGGCGTGCGCCTCGCCCGAGCTTGAGAAGCACATGCTCCAGAGTTTATAGATGATAAGTTCCAGCGCGAATAGCCAGCGGTCTTATCGCTTAAAACTTACGCAGTGACTTCGCCACTCATTCGTGTTTGAACGAACTTCTGCGGATTTTAAATCCGCTGAAAACTGAGTAGTTGACCACCGGTGGCTCGTTTGCAAACGAACTATATTGACAAATATTCATTCAGTACTGCTCCATAACCAAATGGAGCTAGTTGGCTAAATCAGCCGTCTTCAACGTCGTTCCTGGGGACCCACTGTGGGCTGGTTTTTGTTCCAATCACTGTTGTAATCGCAGGATATTAACAAGCTGTTAATGTCTTAATTAGGTTTTTTCATGTTTAGAGTTATTAATTACTCTCTTTAGCCAAATGTTACATAGAAGAATGAAGAATATACTACCCTAGAATATGGTGTATTTATTTCTATTCTGCAAGAAATTTCAAGTAATATAACATTTCAAACAGATAAAATTAAACACTGAGGAAATCATTAAACCCCAAATTGGGCTGCTGGACACAAGTTCTTTCAAAGAACTTCAGGTGAACTTAATTAGATTTAGCATTACACAGAACTGGTTTGACTTGTCACCATTTGCTTCTTGAATAGATTTTTCATGATGTGCAAATTAGGTTTCACCAATTAGGAGCCGACTACATCCTTAATTTGATTGGTTATATGGTTTTCTCTCATTTTATGATGTTATTTCTGATACATCACAATGTGGGTATGGTATTTTTTATTCTTGATGGCAAACAAAAATGTTTCTGTTAAGTTGTGAGTTAAGAGTGCAAATAACTGGCCTAAACATAAAATGCACTGAAGACAAATGAACTGCTTGTGAAAATCCTGCGATTACAGTCGTGGTTGGAGCGAAAACCAGCACACAATGGGTCCCCAGGAACGACACTGAAGATCAGAGCTAAATAACAACGTTCACCTTGAAATGAGTGGCTGAGAGCAAAAGTCTACTATCTGACTTTTTCCAAGTTCTAAGAAAATAAGATTTGAAGTTTAGTTTGAACAGAAAAATCACTTTATTTTACACTTCACACTTTTCTGTAATCAGTTAAGAAAATATGCATATTTTGTTTGTACCAAATAAAATTATTTTTCTGTTCAAACAACTTATTTTCTCAGAACTTGGAAGAAGTCAGCTGGTAGACTTTTGCTCTCAGTCACTCAAATGAGACTAACATGGCTACCGATATAACCAAGTTCGAAAATGATACAACTATGCATGTGCACTGGAAGTCATGGTCAAAAAGCCTTAGAACTGTAAACCTGGTTCATGGCCAAAAAAAATCGAGATATATCCAGTATCGCCATTCAGCTAAAAAATATCGAGGTGTGACTTTTAATCCATATCGCCCAGCCCTAATTACAGTTGAGATACAGATAGAGTGTGACTTCACTCATTTGATAGTTTTGTCAGATGATGGGTACGATGACCCTGTGCAGTGCAGAACACTCACCACTGATACAGTTGACTGGAAATATACTCTGCTAACTGGTTTTTTTTTTTACCGTAAGAACTGGGAAAGCGTAGGGATTCCTGATAAAATATTGACTCTGATGATTTCTGGTTTCTCAGCTTTCTGGTTCTTTAGATTGATTGATAACTGGTAGCCCCTTTATCATTTTATTTGCTGAATTCATACACACTGCTTTATTATTTTGGTTGTGTGGATGGCAAAGTAATGCATTATTACCATCTAATATTAATGCAACTGGTAATGAATGGCTCGTAATTTCTATGTAGCTAACTTCTGATTGCCCATCCTGTGCCACTCAAAAAAAGTGAAAACCGTTAAGATTTGCCAAGGAGGCACTGTTGCCACATGTAGGCTTAAGGTAGAAATATTAAGGATGGGATGCTAGTCCATCGCAGGTTACCACACAGCTCTTTCCACAGTCAGTTTTCCACAACCTTTTTCTGGTACCCAGTTGTACACCTCGGTGGAGTGGGGCACTGTGGGAGAGAAGTGTTCTTGCCAAAGAACACACGACGAAAAGCCGTGGCAAAGAATCTAACTTGGGACTTTTTGATCTCAAGTCAAGCACACTTAGCCATTGCACACCCTGTATTCCCCATGACACAATATAGTAGGAAATCATGTGCTGAAGGTGTGGTAATGTAAATTAATTAATTAAAGAATAAATGCATAAATTACATACTCAAACCACCTTTAATGATCCTGCTGATGATCCTACTTCAACCATCTTATACTGGCTAATGCGTACATCTTTAAGTTATCCTGCTTTTTCCACCTTAAATTTGTGTGCTGGTTCCTACTTAATTTTCTATTGTGTTGTTCTTCCCTTAAGCAGATTAGCTGCTCATTACAACGGCAGTAGAGCTGCAATACCTCTTTATATACCTCGCTGTGGTTTATGCTGTGCTCTGTTCCTCAGTTTGCCATCGCCTGCCAGTACAGAGTGGCCACTAAGAGCAGGAAGACTGTTCTGGGCACGCCCGAAGTGATGCTCGGGCTGCTCCCAGGGGCCGGCGGGACCCAGAGACTGCCCAAAATGGTAAGTGTTGCCAAGGAAACCCCGTTTAAGCATAGAGACTCCGCCTCCAATGCACACAAGCCCCACCCTAAACACCAGCTCCTCCCTGCAGCAGATCGAACCCTTTCCTGATGTGTGTGTGTGTGTGTGTGTGTGTGTGTGTGTGTGTGTGCGCGCGTGTGTGTGTTTATTTTCGTACAGGTGGGTCTCCCCAGTGCGTTTGACATGATGCTGACTGGTAGAAATATCCGGGCTGACAAAGCCAAGAAGATGGGAATGGTGCAGCAGTTAGTGGATCCGCTTGGTAAGACTCACACACTGCGTTACCCTCACTGTGTGTGTCTTCATCCTTTAAATACTCTCCATTACAGTACAGTAATGAGGAGCTGGAGAAGTGTGTGTGTGTGTGTGTGTGTGTGTGTGTGTGTGTGTGTGTGCGTGCATTCTTATACCAGGACAGCATGCACAGTGCGTGTGTACTGAGGTGCCTGCCGTGTGTGGTAATGACTTTTTCCCTGGGCTGTGATGTGTGTGTTTGGAGTGAGTGTCCCTGGGGTGTGATGTGTGTGTTTGGAGTGAGTGTCCCTGGGGTGTGATGTGTGTGTCTGGAGTGAGTGTCCCAGGGCAGTGATGTGTGTGTTTGGAGTGAGTGTCCCTGGGGTGTGATGTGTGTGTTTGGAGTGAGTGTCCCTGGGGTGTGATGTGTGTGTTTGGAGTGAGTGTCCCTGGGCAGTGATGTGTGTGTGTTTGGAGTGAGTGTCCCTGGGCAGTGATGTGTGTGTGTTTGGAGTGAGTGTCCCTGGGGTGTGATGTGTGTGTTTGGAGTGAGTGTCCCTGGGGTGTGATGTGTGTGTTTGGAGTGAGTGTCCCTGGGCAGTGATGTGTGTGTTTCGAGTGAGTGTCCCTGGGGTTGGTGAGTGTGTTTGGTGTGAGTGTCCCTGGGGTGTGGTGTGTGTGTTTGGTGTGAGTGTCCCTGGGGTGTGGTGTGTGTGTTTGGAGTGAGTGTCCCAGGGCAGTGATGTGTGTGTTTGGAGTGAGTGTCCCTGGGCAGTGATGTGTGTGTTTGGAGTGAGTGTCCCTGGGGTATGATGTGTGTGTTTGGAGTGAGTGTCCCAGGGGTATGATGTGTGTGTTTGGAGTGAGTGTCCCAGGGGTTGGTGAGTGTGTTTGGAGTGAGTGTCCCTGGGGTGTGATGTGTGTGTTTGGAGTGAGTGTCCCTGGGCAGTGATGTGTGTGTTTGGAGTGAGTGTCCCTGGGGTTGGTGAGTGTGTTTGGAGTGAGTGTCCCTGGGGTGTGATGTGTGTGTTTGGAGTGAGTGTCCCTGGGGTTGGTGAGTGTGTTTGGAGTGAGTGTCCCTGGGGTGTGATGTGTGTGTTTGGAGTGAGTGTCCCTGGGCAGTGATGTGTGTCTGTTTTGAGTGAGTGTCCCTGGGGTGTGATGTGTGTGTTTGGAGTGAGTGTCCCTGGGCAGTGATGTGTGTGTGTTTGGAGTGAGTGTCCCTGGGGTGTGGTGTGTGTGTTTGGTGTGAGTGTCCCTGGGGTGTGGTGTGTGTGTTTGGAGTGAGTGTCCCAGGGCAGTGATGTGTGTGTTTGGAGTGAGTGTCCCAGGGGTGTGATGTGTGTGTTTGGAGTGAGTGTCCCTGGGGTGTGATGTGTGTGTGTTTGGAGTGAGTCCTCGGGGTTGGTGAGTGTGTTTGGAGTGAGTTACCCTGGGGTGTGATGTGTGTGTTTGGAGTGAGTGTCCCTGGGGTTGGTGAGTGTGTTTGGAGTGAGTGTCCCTGGGGTTGGAGTGTGTGTTTGGAGTGAGTGTCCCTGGGGTGTGATTTGTGTGTTTGGAGTGAGTGTCCCAGGGGTGTGACGTCTGTGTTTGAATTGATTGTCCCAGGGGTGTGGTGTGTGTGTTTGGAGTGAATGTCCCTGGGGTTGGTGTGTGTGTTTGGAGTGAGTGTCCCCGGGGTTGGTAGGTGTGTTTGGAGTGAGTGTCCCTGGGGTCCGGTGTGTGTGTGTGTCCCTGGGGTGTGATGTGTGTGTCAGGAGTGAGTGTCCCTGCGGTGTGATGTGTGTGTGTGTTTCTGACTTCATTATTAGGCCCGGGGTTGAAGAGCCCAGAGGAGCGAACTATTGATTACCTGGAGGAGGTTGCCGTGGGTTACGCTAAGGATATTGCTAACAAGAAAATCCAACTGACCAAGAAGAAGGGTTTGCTGGAGAGTGAGTTGGGCTCACATGGGGACTGAGTGATGTATTAGTCAGGATTTACACTCTTGACTCTGTGAGACTGACTTTTGTAAATCTAGTGACTCTGTGAGACCGAATTCTATAAACTTTGTGACTCTGTGAGACTGACTCCTGTAAATCTTGTGACACTGTGAGACTCACTCCTGTAAATGCCATGACTCTGTAAGACTGACTCCTGTAAATCTCATGACTCTGTGAGACTCACTCCTGTAAATCTTGTGACACTGTGAGACTCACTCCTGTAAATGTCATGACTCTGTAAGACTGACTCCTGTAAATCTCGTGACACTGTGAGACTGACTCCTGTAAATCTCATGACTCTGTGAGACTGACTCCTGTAAATCTCATGACTCTGTGAGACCTACTTCAGTAAATCTCATGACTCTGTGAGACTCACTCCTGTAAATCTCCTGACTCTGTGAGACTCACTCCTGTAAATCTCCTGACTCTGTGAGACTCCTGTAAATCTCGCAATTCTGAGAGACTGAATCCTATAAATCCTGCAATTTTGCTATTCTGACTCATGCAAATCTTGCTGCTTTTTGAGTTTGACTTTTTTGAGTGAGACTGACTCACATAGTATGTAAGTGGTGACAGAAGAGTGACTCTGGCTTTGATGATCGTTGTGATGCCGCTGGCAGAGTTGCAAGACTATGTGATGGGAATCCCGCTGGTGCGACAGCAGATATACAAGACTGTGAGGGCAAAGGTGATGAAGCAGTCAAAAGGCCTGTACCCTGCGCCGCTGAAGATCATCGAGGTGAGTCATGAGTCAGGAGTCATGAGCTTCTGCTCTTGGAGAAAATTAGTTAAAATGCATCTGATCTGTGTTCTGCTGCTGGGTCAGTGAGATGAGTTCTGCTGCTGGGTCAGTCCATTTGGGGTAGCAGATTAAATTTAATGTCTTCGCTGATTACTATGCAAGCCAAAACTAGTTAAAGAAAATTACAACCTTGGAGAAAATGAAAGAAAACTATTGAAAAATGGACGGATTTGTATTTTTTTTAATTAATGAGGTTTGCATTGATGACACCCAGTGAAATTGATTGAAAGCATTGAAAATAAAAAGGGAAATGAGAATTCAAAGAATTTGCTACAATTTATTGTAATGCAATGATGCAATAATGTATTTTACCACTTAACTTTTCCTTAAGGCATTGAAATCAATAGAAGTAAAACAGGCCTTCAAACCTGAGCAGATCGAAGTGCTCATGAACTACATGTCATTTCCATGATTTTTTAATCTGATTGGTTCAAAAAAAGATGAAATGATAAACTTCAGACAAAGTCACTGCCTTGTTCACCATGCCCATGGTGGGCAGAAAATAAAACGTCTCACACACTGCCATTTACTTCAAGAACACACCATGCTTTCTTTTGGACAAAATAAAAAACGCCTGTAACCTCCCGCTATGTAACACTGAGGTTTATCAAAAACATATCACAGGGACAGGTATTCCTAGAGTGTGCAGTCTGCAAATATTGCCTGTCAAGAGTTTAAATGTCTCGTCTCACGTGAATTTCTGCAAAGTTTGCTCTTGTATTCAAGGATTATCAAGCATTTTCATGGAACAGTAAACTTGAGTGAGTAGGTTGGGCCATTGGCATTAATGTTGTATTTGTAAGGTGTATTACAGGACTGGGAGTAGTGGGTATTGTATAATAACTTGCTAAATAAATATGAACACCTGCCAAATGCATGTAATGTGATGTAATGTAGGGCTGTCCAAACAGGAGCGATTCTGCTGTGTGGGGTCTGCTCAGATTCGGGCAGGGCTCAGTGTGTGGGAGCTCAGATTTGGGCGGGGCTCAGTGTCCGGGAGCTCAGATTCAGGCAGAGTTCAGTATTCAGGAGCTCAGACCTGGGCGGGGCTGAGTTTGAGGGAGCTCAGGGTCGAGCGGGGCTCCGTGTGCGGGAGCTCAGACTCGGGCGGGGCTCAGTGTGCAGGAGCTCAGACTCGGGCAGGGCTCAGTGTGTGGGAGCTCAGATTTGGGCGGGGCTCAGTGTCCGGGAGCTCAGATTCAGGCAGAGTTCAGTATTCAGGAGCTCAGACCTGGGCGGGGCTGAGTTTGAGGGAGCTCAGGGTCGAGCGGGGCTCCGTGTGCGGGAGCTCAGACTCGGGCGGGGCTCAGTGTGCAGGAGCTCAGACTCGGGCAGGGCTCAGTGTGTGGGAGCTCAGATTTGGGCGGGGCTCAGTGTCCGGGAGCTCAGATTCAGGCAGAGTTCAGTATTCAGGAGCTCAGACCTGGGCGGGGCTGAGTTTGAGGGAGCTCAGGGTCGAGCGGGGCTCCGTGTGCGGGAGCTCAGACTCGGGCGGGGCTCAGTGTGCAGGAGCTCAGACTCGGGTGGGGCTCAGTGTGCAGGAGCTCAGACTTGGGCGGGGCTCAGTGTGCGGGAGCTCAGACTCGGGTGGGGCTCAGTGTGCTAGAGCTCAGTGTGCGGGAGCTCAGACACGGGTGGGGCTCAGTGTGCTAGAGCTCAGTGTGCGGGAGCTCAGACTCAGGCGGGGCTCAGTGTGCGGGAGCTCAGACTCGGGTGGGGCTCAGTGTGCAGGAGCTCAGACTTGGGCGGGGCTCAGTGTGCGGGAGCTCAGATTTGGGTGGGGCTCTGTGTGCGGGAGCTCAGACTCGAGCGGGGCTCTGTGTGCGGGAGCTCAGACTCGAGTGGGGCTCAGTGTGCTGGAGCTCAGTGTGCAGGAGCTCAGACTCGAGCGGAGCTCAGTGTGCGAGAGCTCAGACTCAGGCTGGGCTCAGTGTACAGCAGCTCAGATTTGGGCGGGGCTCAGTATGCGGGAGCTCAAACTCGAGCGGAGCTCAGTGTGTGAGAGCTCAGACTCGGGTGGGGCTCAGTGTGCAGGAGCTCAGTGTGCGGGAGCTCAGACTCAGGCGGGGCTCAGAGAGCGGGAGCTCAGACTCGGGTGGAACTCAGTGTGCGGGAGCTCAGGCTCAAGCGGGGCTCGGTGTGCAGGGGCTCTGTGTGCGGGAGCTCAGACTCAGGCGGGGCTCAGTGTGCGGGAGCTCAGACTTGAGTGGGGCTCAGTGTGCTGGAGCTCAGTGTGCGGGAGCTCAGACTTGAGCGGGGCTCAGTGTGCTGGAGCTCAGTGTGCGGGAGCTCAGACTTGAGCGGGGCTCAGTGTGCAGGAGCTCAGACTCGGGCGGGGCTCAGTGTGCGGGAGCTCAGACTCAAGCGGGGCTCAGTGTGCAGGAGCTCAGACTCGGGCGGGGCTCAGTGTGCGGGAGCTCACAGATCGGGTTGTGGTTATTTTTTCAGTGCATGGGTTTTAGCTACAGGTCTCATTCTATCTGCAGTGCGTGACTGGGTTATCACAGATCTCATGATGTTCTCTTTGCAGTGTGTGATTGCATTGTCACAGATTACATGGTGGTGTCTCTGCAGTGTATGATTGGATATGCACTGGTCACATGGTGCTGTCTTTGCAGTGTGTGGAGGCAGGCGTGGAGCAAGGGGCTGAAGTGGGTTACCTGACAGAATCTCAGGTGAGTCATGCTCTGCTCTGCCCTGCTGAATGTGATAATTGTTTAATAATTATAGTGTCACGATATCTTGTGCACTCCCCCACGCATATAATCATGCATCTCGATGTGTAATAATGTATTGGTGTGGTGATACATCGCTGTTTCCACAGAACTTTGGGAAGCTAGCGATGACCCCTGAATCACAGGCTCTGATTGGTCTGTATCACGGTCAGGTGGCTTGCAAGAAGAACCGCTTTGGAGCCCCAGAAAGGGAGGTCAAGTAAGTCCTGGAGGATGGGAGGACAATCAGTGCTATGAAAAAGGATTTGCCCTCTTCTTATTTTTTTTTTTTTTTTGCATATTTGTCTCACTTAAATGTTTCAGATTATCAAACAAATTTTAAGATTACACATACGTTATCTGAGTAAATACAAAATACAGTTTTAAATCTTGATTTCATTTTTTAAGGGATTTTCATTTCTTGAGTTCAATTTCACTAGCCACACCCAGGCCTGATTACTGGCAGACCTGTTGAATTATGAAATCACACAAATAGAACCTGTCTGAAAGTGAAGTTGGCTAAAAGATCTCAAAAAGCAACACATTATGCTGTGATCTAAAGAATCATTGACATCTGTAAGTCTGGAAAGGGTTACAAAGCCATTCCTAAGGCTTTGGGACTCCAGCAAACCACAGCGAGAGCCATTATCCACAAATGGAGAAAACTTGGAAAAGTGGTGAACCTTCCCAGGAGTGGCCAGCCTACCAAAGTTACTCCAAAAGCGCAACTCATTCAGGAGGTCACAAAAGAACCCAGAACAACATCTAATGAACTGCAGACCTCACTTGCCTCAGTTAAAGTCAGTGTTCATGATTCAACATTAAGAAAGAGACTGGGCAAAAATGGCATACATGGGAGGGTTCCAAGGTGAAAACCACTGCTGACCGAAAAGAACACAAAGGCTCGTCTCACATTTGCCAAAAACATCTTGATGATTCCCATGACTTATGGAAAAATATTCTGTGGACTGACGGGGCAAAGTTTAACTTTTTGGAAGGAGTGCGTCCCGTTATATCTGGTGTAAAACACACTGCATTTCATAAAAAGAACATCACACCAACAGTCAAACGTGGTGGTAGTGTGATGGTCTGGGGCTGCATTGCTGTTTCAGGACCTGGACGACTTGTCATAATTGATGGAACCATGAATTCCGCTCTCTACCAGGAAATCCTGAAGGAGAATGTCCGACCCTCAGTTTGTGACCTCAAGCTCAAGCGCAGTTGGGTTATGCAGCAGGACAATGATCTGAAACACACCAGCAAGTCCACCTCTGAATGGCTTAGAAAAAAGCAAAATGACGGTTTTGGAGTGGCTAGTCAAAGCCTGGACTTAAATCCGATTGAGATGTTGTGGCATGACCTTAAACAGGCTGTTCATGTTCCAAAACCCTCCAATGTGGCTGAATTAAAACAATTCTGCAAAGAAGAGTGGGCCAAAATTCCTCCACAGCGATGTGAAAGACTCATTGCCAGTTATTGCAAACGCTTGATTGCAGTTGTCGCAGAGGGTGGCACAACCAGTTATTTGGTTTAGGGGGGCAATTACTTTTTCACATAGGGCCTGGTAGGTTTGGATAGCTTTTTCCCTCAATAAATGAAATCATCATTTAAAAATTGCATTTTGTATTTACTCGGGTTATCTTTGTCTAATATTAAAATGTGTTTGATGATCTGAAACATTTAAGTGTGACAAGTATGCAAAAAAATAAGAAATCAGGAAGGGGCAAATACTTTTTCACAGATAGCACTGTATACACACACACACACACACACACACACACAGATCACCATTTGAAGTCTCAGAGCTGCCGTCTCCTCTGTTAAGTGTCTGTTATTGGCTCCATGACCATATTACTGACTCTGACTCTGACTCAGCCCTTGACACAAGCAGCCTGAATCACACACTCATACAGAACATGTCACAGGGGAATTCCTGTTTGGACCCTTTATCCAAACCGATAAAATGATGGACTCTCCCCCCCCAGGAATCTGGCGATCCTGGGTGCAGGGCTGATGGGGGCGGGGATCGCCCAGGTGTCGGTGGATAAAGGCATGAACACCATTCTGAAAGACACCGCTGTGGAGGGGCTGAGCCGCGGGCAGCAACAGGTCTTCAAAGGGTCAGTTCACACTACCGCCTACCACCAGAGGGCACTGTTTCTCTCTCAGTACGTACCTCAGACTGCCACCAGAGGGGCACTGTGTATCCGCAATGAGGGTCTGAGTCGCAAGCAACAGTGGTGTATGATATTTGATGTGATGTTAGTGATGATAATCACATATGGTAGGGAATTTATTCTCTGTCTGATTGGCCAGTGGCCCAACACTTTCACTCGTGGGCATTCCAGGATCCTCGCTGTTACTATCTGGATAAAATAACTGAAATTAAATTGAAATAGAATAAAGTGGAGTCAATGTCCTAACGTAAAATTATTTCTACTTGATGTTGGATTTGGCTGGTGTATGTTCAGTAGTATTGCCTGATGTATCTGCAGTCTGAATGACAAGACGAAGAAGCGGAGCATCACCTCCTTTGAGCGCGACACCATTCTGTCCAACCTGACGGGGCAGCTGGACTACAGCGGGTTTGGGGCGGTTGACATGGTGATTGAGGCCGTCTTCGAGCATCTCAGCATCAAGCACCGAGTAATAAAGGAGGTGGAGGCGGTGAGGAGAGCCCAGTGGTACCCACAATGCCCTTCCATACACAATTACCCACAATGCACCCCTTTACACTGTATTACCCACAAGGCACCCCTAAATACTATTACCCACAATGCACCCCTTTATCCTGTATTACCCACAATGCAACCCTTTATGCTGTATTACCCACAATGCACCCCTATATACCATTATCCACAATGCACCCCTTTACGCTGTATTACCCACAGTGAATTTCTTTACACTGTATTACCCACAATGCCTCACACAGCCTGCATACTCACATGCTTGCCTACATTCACACCGAGACACACACGCAGGTATACACACACACACACACACACACACACACACACACAGCCTCTGAGTTCAGTAATTAACTGTTAGCCCCCCGCTTCCTCTCTCTCTCTCTCGGAAGGTGACGCCTCCACACTGCATATTTGCCACCAACACATCCGCCCTGCCCATCAAAGACATCGCTGCAGCCAGTAAGAGGCCGGACAAGGTCAGTGATTGATTGGATTAGGAGTTTATCAGTGGTGTGTGTCTGTGGGGATCTCTGTGCTGATTGGTGATGTGACTCTGGCAGTTATTGTGTTGATGGGTGATGTCTGTCTCAGGTGATCGGTGTGTTTAATAACCAGTGTGTGTTTTATCTCTCCGGTGATTGGTGTTTTGAGTAACCAGTGTGTGTTATATCTCTCAGGTGATCGGTGTGTTATATCTCTCAGGTGATCGGTGTATTGAATAACTAGTGTGTGTTATATCTCTCAGGTGATCGGTGTGTTGAATAACCAGTGTGTGTTATATCTCTCAGGTGATTGGTGTGTTGAATAACCAGTGTGTGTTAAATCTCTCAGGTGATCGGTGTGTTGAATAACCAGTGTGTGTTATATCTCTCACGTGATCGGTGTATTGAATAACTAGTGTGTGTTATATCTCTCAGGTGATCGGTGTGTTGAATATCCAGTGTGTGTTATATCTCTCAGGTGATCGGTGTGTTGAATAACCAGTGTGTGTTATACCTCTCAGGTGATCGGTGTATTGAATAACCAGTGTGCGTTATATCTCTCAGGTGATCGGTGTGTTTAATAACCAGTGTGTGTTATATCTCTCAGGTGATCGGTGTGTTTAATTACCAGTGTGTGTTAGATCTCTCAGGTGATCGGTGTATTGAATAACCAGTGTGTGTTAAATCTCTCAGGTGATCGGTGTGTTGAATAACCAGTGTGTGTTATATCTCTCAGGTGATCGGTGTGTTGAATAACCAGTGTGTGTTAAATCTCTCAGGTGATCAGTGTGTTGAATAACCAGTGTGTGTTATATCTCTCAGGTGATCGGTGTGTTTAATAACTAGTGTGTGTTATATCTCTCAGGTGATCGGTGTGTTGAATAACCAGTGTGTGTTAAATCTCTCAGGTGATCAGAGTGTTGAATAACCAGTGTGTTATATCTCTCAGGTGATCGGCGTGTTGAATAACTAGTGTGTGTTATATCTCTCAGGTGATCGGTGTGTTGAATAACCAGTGTGTGTTATATCTCTCAGGTGATCGGGATGCACTACTTCTCTCCAGTGGATAAGATGCAGTTGCTGGAAATCATCACCACAGATAAAACCTCTAAAGACACGACTGCTGCCGCCGTGGCTGTGGGGCTGAAACAGGGGAAGGTCATTGTGGTAGTCGGGGTGAGTGCTGTGTGATTGTAGCAGGGTGGGCAGTGTGAGAATGAGCATAGTTCCAGTGTGGGTGCAGTTTAATTCCTGTGAGTGTGTAATTTTGGGGTGAAGTTGGTGTGTGTATGCTGGGTGGTTGGTTATAATAATTGGTTTGACTGTGCTGAAATGTCAGTAATAAGTCGGTGTGACTGTGCTGGAATGTGAGTAATAAGCTGGTGTGACTGTGCTGAAATGCCAGTAATAATAAGTTATTGTGACTGTGCTGAAGTGTCAGCAATAATACGTTGGAGCGACTGTGCTGAAATGTCAGTAATAATATGTTGGTGTGACTGTGCTGAAATGTCACTTATAGTACGGTTGGTGTGATTGTGCTGAAATGTCAGTAATAATACGTTGGTGTGACTGTGCTGAAATGTCAGTAATACGTTGGTGTGACTGTGCTGAAATGTCAGTAATAATAAGTTGGAGAGACTGTGCTGAAATGTCAGTAATAATAAGTTGGAGAGACTGTACTGAAATGTCAGTAATAATAAGTTGGTGTGACTGCTGAAATGTCAGTAATACGTTGGTGTGACTATGCTGAAATGTCAGTAAAAATACGTTGTTGTGACTGTGCTGAAATGTCAGTTATAGTCATTTGGTGTGACTGTGCTGAAATGTCAGTAATGATATGTTGGTGTGACTGTGCTGAAATGTCAGTAGTAATATGTTGGTGTGATTGTGCTGGAATGTCAGTAATAATAATACGTTGGAGTGACTGCTGAAATGTCAGTAAGAATACGTTGGAGTGACTGTGCTTAAATGTCAGTAATAATAAGTTGGTGCGACTATGCTGAAATGTCAGTTATAATATGTTGATGTGACTGCGCTGAAATGTCAGTTATAGTACATTTGGTGTGATTGTGCTGAAATGTCAGTAATAATACGTTGTTGTGACTGTGCTGAAATGTCAGTAATACGTTGGTGTGACTGTGCTGAAATGTCAGTAATGATACGATGTTGTGACTGTGCTGAAATGTCAGTAATAATACGTTGTTGTGAGAGTGCGGAAATGTCAGTAATAATACATTGGTGTGACTGTGCTGAAATGTCAGCTATGTTTGGAGTGACAGTGCTGAAATGTCAGCAAATAATATGTTGGAGCGACTGCTGAAATGTCACTAATATTACGTTGATGTGACTGTGCTGAAATGTCAGTTATAGTACGTTTGGTGTGACTGTGCTGAAATGTCAGTAATAATACGTTGGAGCGACTGTGCTGAAATCTTAGTAATAATACGTTTTTGTGACTGTGCTGAAATGTCAGTAATAATACGTTGTGGTGACTGTGCTGAAATGTCAGTAATAATACGTTGTTGTGACTGTGCTGAAATGTCAGTTATAGAACGTTTGGTGTGACTGCTGAAATGTCAGTAATAATATGTTGGTGTGATTGGCTGAAATGTCAGTTATAGTATGTTTGGTGTGACTGTGCTGAAATGTCAGTAATAAAATGTTGGTGTGAATGTGCTGAGATGTCAGTTATAGTACGTTTGGTGTGACTGTGCTGAAATGTCAGTAATAATACGTTGGTGTGACTGTGCTGAAATATCAGTAATAATACGTTGTTGTGACTGTGCTGAAATGTCAGTTATAGTACGTTTGGTGTGACTGCTGAAATGTCAGTAATAATATGTTGGTGTGATTGGCTGAAATGTCAGTTATAGTATGTTTGGTGTGACTGTGCTGAAATGTCAGTAATAAAATGTTGGTGTGAATGTGCTGAGATGTCAGTTATAGTATGTTTGGTGTGACTGTGCTGAAATGTCAGTAATAAAATGTTGGTGTGAATGTGCTGAGATGTCAGTTATAGTACGTTTGGTGTGACTGTGCTGAAATGTCAGTAATAATACGTTGGTGTGACTGTGTTGAAATGTCAGTAATAATACATTAGTGAGACTGTGCTTAAATGTCAGTAATAATACTGCTCATTTCTACTCCTCTCTGTCCCCTCAGGACGGCCCTGGTTTCTACACCACCAGATGTTTGGCTCCCATGTTAGCAGAGGCAATTCGAGTCCTGCAGGTCAGTTTACCTACGAGAGTGTGCATGTGTGTGTGCGTGTGCGTGTGCGTGTGCGTGTGTGTGTGTGTGTGTGTGTGTGTTAGTTATTTAAAGGAAGGGGTGTGTGTGTGTGTGTTTGTTTGTTAGTTATTTAAAGGAAGGTGTGTGTGTGTGTGTTTGTTAGTTATTTAAAGGAAGGGGTGTGTGTACGTGTGTGTTTGAGTGTGTGTGTGTGTGCGTTACAGGAAGGTGTTGGCCCCAAGAAGCTGGACTCTCTCACCACGGGTTTCGGATTCCCGGTGGGCGTGGCCACATTGGCGGATGAGGTGGGCATCGATGTTGCGGCCCACGTCGCGGAGGATCTGGGCAAAGCGTTTGGGTCTCGGTTTGGCGGCGGGAATGTGGAAGTACTGAAGACCATGGTGGAGCAGGGCTTCAAGGGTACGCGGGACTCGAGCGCCGTCAGGGGTATTTATAATGAGGTACCTCAGACTGACGAGGTGCCACAGTGATGCATTATGGGACTGGGGGAGGATCATGTCTCCGTTGTGTCTGCAGGGCGGAAGTCAGGGAAGGGCTGTTACCTGTATCAGGCTGGCGTCAAGGAGAAGCACGTTAACCCCGGTGCTGAGGAGATTCTGGCCAAATTCCGACTGACAGCGCCCCCTACAGTGTAAGCTGAGCTGTGACCCTGCTGCTACAGGCCATCTTCTGGGGTCCTTCACGCTGGATCTGGCGCGACCCCTGGGGCCCAGCGAGACTCTCACTGCAGTTCTGTGGTTCTGTGGCAGGTCGTCTGACTCGGATATTCAGTACCGGCTGGTGTCGCGCTTCGTGAACGAGGCGGTGCTGTGTCTGCAGGAGGGCATTCTGGGAAACCCGGTGGAGGGAGACATCGGCGCAGTGTTCGGGCTGGGGTTCCCCCCCTGCCTAGGAGGTGAGACCCCCGAACGCATCAGGGTCACAGCAGCGATTGCTCAGCTAGCTGCAGTGACTGTGCAGACACAGCAGGGGGCGCACTGTGATTCAGGGTCATTTCTTATGGAGTTATGCTGCAGTGACACTCAGTCCTCTGCATAACCACACTAATGCAGCCGATGCGGATTCACATCTGTGTGTCTGTGAGCTCCGCTGAGGGAACTATGCAAACCCAGCCGGGCTTCAGCAGCCAGGATTCGGCTGGGGAAACTGATGGAACAGACACACACACACACACACACACTCACATGCAGACACACACGCATGTACACTACAAACACGCGCAGAGACTCACACTCACATGCAGGCACATACACGCGCACATACACATGCATACACACTGCACGCGCACACAGACACACATGCAAGCACGCACACACTCACATGCAGACACACATGCGCACATACACACACAGGCACATGCAGACACACATGCTCACATACACACACACGCACATGCAGACACACATGCGCACATACACACACGCGCACATGCAGGCGCACATGCAGACACACATGCGCACATACACACACAGGCACATGCAGACACACATGCGCACGTACACACACACGCACATGCAGACACACATACACACATGCGCACATGCAGACACACATGCGCACATACACACGCGCGCAGAGGAGCAGAGACTCAGCTTAGTACAGGTGATTTGCGTGTGTGTGTGTGTGTGTGTGTGTGTTATTCAATTAATCAGGGACTTGGTTATAGCACACTGGTCCTGCGGCTCTACAGTCGGCTGGCCTTTGAGAGGATGGCTGTGTGTGACCCCGCCCTCTCTCCCTGTAGGCCCGTTCCGATTGGTGGACAGCTTCGGCGCCGATAAGCTGGTGGAGTTGATGAGGCGGTATGAGGATGTTTACGGGAATCACTTCACGCCGTGCCAACTGCTGCTAGACCACGCCCATGACCGCAGCAAGAGGTTCCACAAGTAGCCCCGCCCATCTGGCCACTTCCATAGAAATGGTCCTCAGTCACTGCTGTTGCCGTGGAAACGGCTGGGATAGGCTATGAATAACACTCCTTTAGCCTGTAAACGGAAGCTCTGGGGCGTTAGGTGTTCAGCGGCGCGTAACTTCATTATTTTTACTAAATGTCTTCCTAATATTACAGAAAGCATCACTGCACTAAGTTGCCTTAGAATCGAAAGACTTGCCTGAGCTTCGTGTGCGATTCAGGTGTGTGTGTGTGAGTGGGATGGGGATCGGTGCAGCTATTGGATTCCTCTGTTTCTCAGAGTCAAAACCAGAGAAGAAGAAAGGGATGTCTGATTTTCTGTTGGATGTATACACCTGTGAAAAAAATTTTGATACCTAAATAAATGATGGGCTTAATCAACTCGAGATTTCAGAATTTCCCACGCCAGTGAAATAAACCACAATTAGTTATCAGTTTTTTTGAACTATTTATTTTTTTTCTTTTTCACTAATCCATAAGGATTAAAATCATACAGAAATAAAATTTCAGAACAATTGAAATAGTGCTACTATTGTTGTTAAATATTATTCAATAACAATAATGTTCTACAGAGGGGCGGTGATTTGGGGGCGGGACTGCAGTCCATAAATACACGACCTGACGGCGCAGTGATGTTAAACCTTACCCCCACACTGTAATTTACTGCAGCCTGACACTGTGCTCTCAGACAGCAGTGATTAGTAAACTCAAATTACAGTATTTTAATACCAGGGACTTAATTACAGGCTGGTCTGAGCGACACAGAACAGACAGCTTGGCTTCCCTTTGTAAGTCCTAAACTAAAACAGTTACAATTCTCTGTATTTTCACTTATTAACAAAATTGGGTTTCATACACTTCCATTTCACTTATGAGCCCAGATTCTGCACTGGTGACCAGACTGCCTCCTTCATGAGGGGGTGTATGTGGGGACTGACGGACAGACGGTCTAACGCACAGGTCCCAGGACCCCCTCCTCCTGAGGGACACGACTCTAATGCACTTCATACTAATTTTTTAGGATTTGGATTCGTACCAGCGCACTAGGAAGCAGCTTCTCACAAACTCAGCGCAGACCATACCCTGCAGCGGACCGCATGCGAGGAGCCGCTTCTGCTCAGGCCGAGGCCATAGGACTTTACATGGACCGAGATCTCAAGGGAATGTCTTACTGAGCTGTGGTCTGGACATGGGGCGTCTCAGCAGAGTTATTCTGCCTGAGGCACTAGACACTCACCACGACTGGAGTTAAACCTGCAGACACTGGAGTTTAAGGAGCTGTTTCACAATTACTGCACATGCTCAGATCATACAAACCAAGAAAGTCATAAACCATCTTGATGTTGCATTGCATTTATGTACTTACACAGGCATTATGCTTTTCACATTATGGAGTTTTCCATGGAAATATGAGGATCCAAAGTTCTATTTTAGTGCTTTAGCTGGTTTGTCATCACCATTAAAACATCATAGAAGAAGAATATGGTCTTCTATAATTATTGGCAGCTGGCAAACCAATTAACAGTATTCATATCTTTCGGCTAAAGCGCTAATATAGTGCTTTGAATCCTCAAATTTCCATAGAAACCTCCTAATATAAAAGGCATAATGCCTCAGTAACTAAAATACTAAAATATATCAATGCAATGCAAAACCATGGCTGATTAGCGAGGATGGAAGTAGATTTTGACTTGCAGCTGAGCATATTCTCTTACTTTAGTGAAAAGTTGTGAGCATGTGCAGTAAACGTGACACGGCTCCTATGAACCAAAGACAATGTGACTGAACTCAAACATTTTTGTGCTTCTCTCACACTGATGTCACTCCGCTCGAATGCGCCTGCGACGGCAGGGCGAAAAGAAACTCCATCTTCCGAAAGGCACATGTAAAATGATCTGGCATTCTAGCGGATGACATCGTAGGCCAACTTATGACAATGCAGGCCTAGTTATGACATCACAGTACCATATTCTGCAACACATAACATTTCATTAGTGTTTTTATACTTCTGTGAGCATTTGAGCTGAATGTTCTGGTCCCATAAACAGTTTTGCCAGCCCACAGCAGACCGGCGATTTCTGCGATACAGAGCCCTTCCTGATGCGCGTATATGTAACGAGGACCACTGTACGCGACAGCAGCTCACATACCGCTGCAGTGAGCAGCAGCCCCAGCTGAGTCTGCTTCTATGAGAAAACACAAGTACTGTGTGTGTGTGTGTGTGTGTGTGTGTGTGTGTGTGTGAGGGTCTGAGAGCATGAGTGTGAATGTGGGTGAGCGTGTGTGTGTGTGAGCGAGTGTATGTGGCTTAGAGGATTTGAGCCCTTCGCTACATCATAAACTCCCCAGGACTCCACGGTGCGGCTTCTGTTGCCATGGTTTCGCCCTCGGTGGGAGCGGGTTCAGATTTTCGGCCTCCAGCCCTTGATGAACTGCATGATCTTCTTCACCTGCAGTTTGGTGAGGTTGAAGTCGTCCGAGAGAATCTCTTCCGTCAGCTGGACAAAGATGCTGCCGTCGATTCGCTCGCGGGCGAAGAAGGCGACTACGTCCTCTGCCAGGCCGATGAAACGCAGGCAGCGCGACACCTCCTCCAACGACAGCGAGGACAGCTCCGCGGGAGGGTGCCAGGCCGGCGGCTCCTCATTGGCTCTCTGTACCGGAGGGGGCGGGGCTTCACTCTCAGTACTGCTCTGAGAGGGCGTGACATTGGGCAGAGTCTCTGGTGTGAGGCAACTCTTAGCCCCGCCTCCCTCTGCGCCCCATATGTTGGCAGCTTCGAACCCTGAAGCCATACAGGGGCGTGGCTGCACAGGAGCCCCTTCCTCACCTGTCATTGGCTGCTCAGGCAGGCTGTCCTGCCCACCGCGGCCCTCCCCTGAGTCAGGGGCAGGGCTATCTGGAGACAGATTCTGCCTGATGTAGGGTTCGAAAGGCTCAAAGGGTTCGAAAGGTTCGAAGGGTTCAGAGGTGGCGGATGTGGGCCGCTGCCCCTCGGCCTCAGGCCAGTCTTTGGGGGCGGAGCCGGGGCTCCGGGAGAAGCCGGGGTTAGCAAAGGGGTTCAGTGCCCCGAACGGGGCAAAGCGTTTCTGAGAGGGCGGCGGCTTCAGCCGCGGGCAGCTGTAGAAGCTCTTGTGGCCGGAGTCTGTGCTGAGGAGGGGCGTGGCTCGGCCACTGGGCGTAGCGTCCGTAAAGCCCCAGGGGTCGGCCCAGGACACCTGCCCCAGGGGCGCAGATGGAGGCCCGCTGGTTCCGGTCAGCGGCCGAGCCGATTCGCTGGCCTTACAGTCGCCCCAGGAGCAGGGGTAACAGTACAACGAGTACGAGTCCGGCGACGGCGAACAGCTGCCGCTCCGAGGGCCCGAGCTACAACACACACACACACACACACACACACACACACAAAACACCAGGATTCAGAGGGATCTTACACACCAAACATCAAATCTCACATTTAAGAGGATTATGAGCATTGAGATCACACAAAATATGTCACTGATGAGGATTTTCAACACCAAAACATGAATAAACCCACATTTGGGAGGATTTTAACACCCATCACAAAACCCCAGGTTTAAGATTTTGTTCAAATTGCTTCTTCGTGTGGGATTTCTTTATCATGGATGCGACTTGCAGTCTCCAAGTGCTTCAGAGGTCACTATTTAACATTCAAATGTTTTTACCAAAGCTCTAAATTATTTGGAGGACCTTGCAAGATCTAAGTGTTGTTCTGGAAATGACTTAGTACGTGTATATTCTGTGGTGCATTCATAGAATATCGTTTGTCGCAGAGGACATTGAATGAACCATTTGTAAACAGAGGCTTTAAGAATATATAGATATACATACTTTTTGGGAGCTCGGCGAAATGAGTCGTCTGAAGACTCTCTTTATAGCGTCCTCATTGCTACCGTTTCAGCCCCACGTACATTACATTACAGTCAGGAAATTTTTTAAGGAATTTTTGAAATGTAGGGTCATGGTCTGATGTCAG
>CM056576.1:143280472-143290472 GCA_029721435.1 Gymnothorax reevesii
TTTATCCCAAACCATTCACCTCTCTCAGCCATCAACCACTGTACTTATCCCAAACCATTCACTTCTCTCCGCCATCAGCCACTGTATTTATCCCAAACCATTCACTTCTCTCAGCCATCAACCACTGTATTTATCCCAAACCATTCACCTCTCTCAGCCATCAACCACTGTACTTATCCAAAACCATTCACTTCTCTCAAACATCAGCCACTGTATTTATCCCAAACCATTCACTTCTCTCCTCCATCAACCACTGTATCCCAAACCATTCACTTCTCTCAGCCATAAACCACTGTATTTATCCCAAACCATTCACTTCTCTCCGCCATCAGCCACTGTATTTATCCCAAACCATTCACTTCTCTCAAACATCAGCCACTGTATTTATCCCAAACCATTCACTTCTCTCCTCCATCAACCACTGTATTTATCCCAAACCATTCATCTCTCTCCGCCATCAGCCACTGTATTTATCCCAAACAATTCACTTCTCTCCTCCATCAGCCACTGTATTTATCCCAAACCATTCACTTCTCTCCTCTATCAACCACTGTATTTATCCCAAACCATTCACTTCTCTCCTCCATCAGCCACTGTATTTATCCCAAACCATTCACTTTTCTCCGCCATCAGCCACTGTATTTATCCCAAACCATTCACTTCTCTCCAGCATCACCCACTGTATTTATCCCAAACCATTCACTTCTCTCCACCATCAGCCACTGTGTATATCCCAAACCATTAACTTCTCTCCACCATCAACCACTGTATTTATCCCAAACCATTCACTTCTCTCCTCCATCAACCACTGTATTTATCCCAAACCATTCACTTCTCTCAAACATCAGCAACTGTATTTATCCCAAACCATTCACTTCTCTCAGCCATCAACCACTGTATTTATCCCAAACCATTCACTGCTCTCAGCCATCAACCACTGTATTTATCCCAAACCATTCACTTCTCTCCACCATCAGCCACTGTGTATATCCCAAACCATTCACTTCTCTCAGCCATCAACCACTGTACTTATCCCAAACCACTCACTTCTCTCCGCCATCAGCCACTGTATTTATCCCAAACCATTCACTTCTCTCCGCCATCAACCACTGTATTTATCCCAAACCATTCACTTCTCTCCGCCATCAGCCACTGTATTTATCCCAAACCATTCACATTTCTCCACCATCAACCACTGTATCCCAAACCATTCACTTCTCTCCACCATCAACCACTGTATTTATCCCAAACCATTCACTTTTCTCCACCATGAGCCACTGTGTTTATCCCAAACCATTCACTTTTCTCCACCATCAACCACTGTATTTATCCCAAACCATTTACTTCTCTCCACCATCAACCACTGTTCACTTCTCTCCACCATCAACCACTGTATTTATCCCAAACAATTCACTTTTCTCCACCATCAACCACTGTATTTATCCCAAACCATTCACTTCTCTCCACCATCAGCCACTGTATTTATCCCAAACCATTCACTTCTCTCCACCATCAGCCACTGTATTTATCCCAAACCATTCACTTCTCTCTAACATCAGACACTGTATTTATCAAAAACCATTCGCTTCTCTCCAACATCAGCCACTGTATTTATCCCAAACCATTCATTTCTCTCCACCATCAACCACTGTATTTATCCCAAACCATTCACTTCTCTCCGTCATCAGCCACTGTATTTATCCCAAACCATTCACTTTTCTCCACCATCAACCACTGTATTTAACCCAAACCATTCATTTGTCTCCACCATCAACCACTGTATTTATCCCAAACCATCCAAATCTCTCCGTCATCAACCAGGGTAACTGAAGGAGAACAGCAGTTGTGACAGAGGCAGGGTAACAGCAGGAAAACAGCAGTTGTGACAGAGGCAGGGTAACTGCAGGAGAACAGCAGTAGTGACAGAGGCAGGGCGACTTTTGGAGAACAACAGTAGTGACAGAGGCAGGGTTATTGCAGGAGAACAACAGTAGAGACAGAGGCAGGGTAACTGCAGGAGAACTGCAGTAGTGACAGAGGCAGGTAACCACAGGAGAACAGCAGTAGCTGAAGAGGCAGGATAACTGCAGGAGAACAGCAGAAGTGAGAGGGGCAGGGTAACTGCAGGAGAACAGCTGTAGAGACAGAGGCAGGGTCACTGCAGGAGAACAGCAGTAGTGGAAGAGGCAGGGTAACTGAAGGAGAACAGCAGTAGTGACAGAGGCAGGGAAACTGCAAGAGAACAGCAGTAGTGACAGAGAGAGGGAAACTGGCGGAGAATAGCAGTACTGACAGAGGCAGGGTTATTGCAGGGGTACAACAGAAGAGACAGAGGCAGGGTAACTGCAGGAGAGCAGCTGTAATGACAGAGGCAGGGTAACTGCAGGAGAGCAGCAGTAGTGATAGAGGCAGGGTTATTGCAGGGGCACAACAGTAGAGACAGAGGCAGGGTAACTACAGGAGAACTGCAGTAGTGATAGAGGCAGGTAAGCACAGGAGAACAACAGTAGCAACAGAGGCAGGGTAACTGCAGGGGAACAGCAGGTGTGACAGAGGCAGGGTAACTGCAGGAAAACAGCAGAAGTGACAGCAGTAGTGGAACAGACAAGTTAACTGAAGAACAGCAGTAGTGACAGACGCAGGGTAACTGCCGGAGAACAGCAGTAGTGACAGAGACAGGGTAACTGCAGGAGAACAGCAGTAGTGACAGAGGCAGGGCAACTGCAGGAGAAAAGCAGTAGTGGCAGAGGCAGGGCAACTGCAGGAGAACTGCAGTAGTGACGTAGGCAGGGTAACAGCAGGAGTACAGTAGTAGAGACAGAGGCAGGGTAACTGCAGGAGAACAGCAGGTGTGACAGAGGCAGGGTAACTGCAGGAGAACAGCAGAAGAGACAGAGGCAGGGTAACTGCAGGACAACAGCAGTCGTGACAGAGGCAGGGTAATTGCAGGAGAACAACAGTAGAGACATAGGCAGGGTAACTGCAGGAAAACAGCAGTTGTGACAGAGGCAGGGTAACTGCAGGAGAACAGCAGTAGAGACAGAGGCAGGGAAACTGCAGGAGAACAGCAGTAGTGACAGAGGCAGGGCGAGTGTTGGAGAACAGCAGTATTGAGAGAGGCAGGGTTACTGCAGGAGAACAGCAGTAGTGACAGAAGCAGGGCAACTGCAGGAGAGCAGCTGTAGTGACAGAGGCAGGGTAACTGCAGGAGAACTGCAGTAGTGATAGAGGCAGGTAACCACAGGAAAACAGCAGTAGCTGAAGAGGCAGGATAACTGCAGGAGAACAGCAGAAGTGAGAGAGGCAGGGTAACTGCAGGAGAACAGCAGTAGACACAGAGGCAGGGTAACTGCAGGAGAACAGCAGTAGTGATAGAGAGAGGGAAAGTGGAGGAGAACAGCAGTAGTGACAGAGAGAGGGAAACAGGAGGAGAATAGCAGTACTGACAGAGGCAGGGTCACTGCAGGAGAGCAGCAGAAGTGATAGAGGCAGGGTTATTGCAGGGGTACAACAGAAGAGACAGAGGCAGGGTAACTGCAGGAGAGCAGCTGTAATGACAGAGGCAGGGTAACTGCAGGAGAACAGCAGTAGCAACAGAGGCAGGGTAACTGCAGGGGAACAGCAGTAGAGATAGAGGCAGGGTAACTGCAGAAGAACAGCAGCAGTGACTGAGGCAGGGTAACTGCAGGAGAATGGCAGTAGTGGAAGACGCAGGGTAACTGAAGGAGAACAGCAGTAGTGACAGAGGCAGGGTAACTGCAGGAGAAGAGCAGTAGTGACAGACAGAGGGAAACTGGAGGAGAATACCAGAAGTGGAAGAGGCAGGGTATCTGAAGGAGAACAGCAGTACTGACAGAGGCAGGGTCACTGCAGGAGAGCAGCAGTAGTGACAGAGGCAGGGTCACTGCAGGAGAGCAGCAGAAGAGACAGAGGCAGGGTCACTGCAGGAGAGCAGCAGTAATGACAGAGGCAGGGTCACTGCAGGAGATAAGGAGTAGTGACAGAGGCAGGGTAACTGTAGGAGAACAGCAGTCCTGACAGAGGCAGGGATACTGCAGGAGAACAGCAGTAGAGACAGAGGCAGGGTACGTGCTGGAGAACAGCAGTAATGACAGAGGCATGGTAACTGCAGGAGACCAGCAGTAGAGACAGAGGCAGGGCGAAAGTTGGAGAACAGCAGTAGTGACAGAGGCAGGATTACTGCAGGAGAACAGCAGTAGTGACAGAAGCAGGGTAACTGCAGGAGAACTGCAACAGAGACAGAGGCAGGGTAACTGCAGGAGAACAGCAGTAGTGCCAGAGGCAGGGTAACTGCAGGGGAACAGCAGGTGTGACTGAGGCAGGGTAACTGCAGGAGAACAGCAGGCGTGACAGAGGTAGGGAAACTGCAGGAGAACAGCAGAAGAGACAGAGGCAGGGTAACTGCAGGACAACAGCAGCAGTGACTGAGGCATGGTAACTGCAGGAGAACAGTAGTCGTGGAAGAGGCAAGTTATCTGAAGGAGAACAGCACTAGTGACAGAGGCAGGGTCACTGCAGGAGAACAGCAGTAGTGACAGAGACAGGGTAACTGCAGGAGAGCAGCAGTAGTGACAGAGGCAGGGTAACTGCCGGAGAACAGCAGGCGTGACAGAGGCAGGGGAACTGCTGGAGAACAGCAGAAGAGATAGAGGCAGGGTAACTGCAGGAGAACAGCAGTAGTGCCAGAGGCAGGGTAACTGCAGGACAACAGCAGTAGTGACAGAGGCAGGGTATCTGAAGGAGAACAGCAGTAGTGACAGAGGCAGGGTAACTGCAGGACAACAGCAGTAGTGACAGAGGCAGTGTATCTGCAGGGAACAGCAGTAGTGACAGAGGCAGGGTAACTGCAGGAGAACAGCAGTAGTGACAGAGGCAGGGTAACTGCAGGAGAACAGCAGTAGTACCAGAGGCAGGGTAACTGCAGGGGAACAGCAGGTGTGACTGGGGCAGGGAAACTGCAGGAGAACAGCAGTACTGACAGAGGCAGGGTAACTGCAGGAAAACAGCAGTAGTGACTGAGGCAGGGTCACTGCAGGACAACAGCAGTAGTGACTGATGCAGGGTAACTGCAGGAAAACAGCAGTAGTGACTGAGGCAGGGTCACTGCAGGACAACAGCAGTAGTGACTGATGCAGGGTAACTGCAGGAGAACAGCAGGTGTGACAGAGGCAGGGGAACTGCAGGAGAACAGCAGTAGTGACAGGCAAGGTAACTCCAGGAGAACAGCAGTAGTGACAGAGGCAGGGTAGCAGCAGGAGAAAAGCAGTAGTGACAGAGGCAGGGTAACTGCAGGGGAACAGCAGGTGTGACAGAGGCAGGGTAACTGCCGGAGAACAGCAGGCATGACAGAGGCAGGGTAACTGCTGGAGAGCAGCAGAAGAGACAGAGGCAGGGTAACTGCAGGACAACAGCACTCGTGACAGAGGCAGGGTATCTGAAGGAGAACAGCAGTAGTGACAGAGGCAGGGTAACTGCAGCAGAACTGCAACAGAGACAGAGGCAGCGTAACTGCAGGACAACAGCAGTAGTGACAGAGGCAGGGTATCTGCAGGAGAACAGCAGGCGTGACAGAGGCAGGGTAACTGCTGGAGAGCAGCAGAAGAGACAGAGGCAGGGTAACTGCAGGACAACAGCACTCGTGACAGAGGCAGGGTATCTGAAGGAGAACAGCAGTAGTGACAGAGGCAGGGTAACTGCAGGACAACAGCAGTAGTGACAGAGGCAGGGTAACTGCAGGAGAACTGCAACAGAGACAGAGGCAGCGTAACTGCAGGAGAACAGCAGTAGTGCCAGAGGCAGGGTGACAGCAGGTGTGACTGACGCAGGGAAACTGCAGGAGAACAGCAGTAGCAACAGAGGCAGGGTAACTGCAGGGGAACAGCAGGCATGACACAGGCAGGGTAACAGCAGGAGAACAGCAGTAGTGACAGAGGCAGGGTCACTGCAGGACAACAGCAGTAGTGACAGGCAACGTAACTCCAGGAGAACAGCAGTAGTGACAGAGGCAGGGTAGCTGGAGGAGAAAAGCAGTAGTGACTGAGGCAGGGTCACTGCAGGACAACAGCAGTAGTGACAGGCAACGTAACTCCAGGAGAACAGCAGTAGTGACAGAGGCAGGGTAACTGCTGGAGAGCAGCAGAAGAGACAGAGGCAGGGTAACTGCAGGACAACAGCACTCGTGATAGAGGCAGGGTATCTGAAGGAGAACAGCAGTAGTGACAGAGGCAGGGTAACTGCAGGGCAACAGCAGTAGTGACAGAGGCAGGGTAACTGCAGGAGAACAGCAGTAGTGCCAGAGGCAGGGTAACTGCAGGAGAACAGCATTTGTGACCGAGGCAGGGTAACTGCAGGGGAACAGAAGGTGTGACAGAGGCAGGGTGACTTCCGGAGAACAGCAGGCGTGACAGAGGCAGGGGAACTGCTGGAGAACTGCAACAGAGACAGAGGCAGCGTAACTGCAGGAGAACAGCAGTAGTGCCAGAGGCAGGGTAACTGCAGGACAACAGCAGTAGTGACAGAGGCAGGGTATCTGAAGGAGAACAGCAGTAGTGACAGAGGCAGGGTAACTGCAGGACAACAGCAGTAGTGACAGAGGCAGGGTATCTGAAGGAGAACAGCAGTAGTGACAGAGGCAGGGTAACTGCAGGAGAACAGCAGTTGTGACCGAGGCAGGGTAACTGCAGCAAAACAGCAGTACTGACAGAGGCAGGGTAACTGCAGGAAAACAGCAGAAGTGAGTGAGGCAGGGTCACTGCAGGAGAACAGCAGTAGTGACAGAGGCAGGGTAGCAGCAGGAGAAAAGCAGTAGTGACAGTGGCAGGGTAACTGCAGGGGAACAGCAGGTGTGAAAGAGGCAGGGTAACTGCTGGAGAGCAGCAGAAGAGACAGAGGCAGGGTAACTGCAGGACAACAGCACTCGTGACAGAGGCAGGGTATCTGAAGGAGAACAGCAGTAGTGAGAGAGGCAGGGTAACTGCAGGACAACAGCAGTAGTGACAGAGGCAGGGTAACTGCAGGAGAACTGCAACAGAGACAGAGGCAGCGTAACTGCAGGAGAACAGCAGTAGTGCCAGAGGCAGGGTAACAGCAGGTGTGACTGACGCAGGGTAACTGCAGGAGAACAGCAGGCGTGACAGAGGTAGGGAAACTGCAGGAGAACAGCAGTAGCAACAGAGGCAGGGTAACTGCAGGGGAACAGCAGGCATGACAGAGGCAGGGTAACAGCAGGACAACAGCAGTAGTGACAGAGGCAGTGTATCTGCAGGAGAACAGCAGTAGTGACTGAGGCAGGGTCACTGCAGGACAACAGCAGTAGTGACTGAGGCAGGGTAACTGCAGGAGAACAGCAGGTGTGACTGAGGCAGGGTAACTGCAGGAGAACAGCAGGTGTGACAGAGGCAGGGTAACTCCAGGAGAACAGCAGTAGTGACAGAGGCAGGGTAGCTGGAGGAGAAAAGCAGTAGTGACAGAGGCAGGGTAACTGCTGGAGAGCAGCAGAAGAGACAGAGGCAGGGTAACTGCAGGACAACAGCAGTAGTGACAGAGGCAGGGTAACTGCAGGACAACAGCACTCGTGATAGAAGCAGGGTATCTGAAGGAGAACAGCAGTAGTGACAGAGGCAGGGTAACTGCAGGACAACAGCAGTAGTGACAGAGGCAGGGTAACTGCAGGAGAACTGCAACAGAGACAAAGGCAGGGTAAGTGCAGGAGAACAGCAGTAGTGCCAGAGGCAGGGTAACTGCAGGGGAACAGCAGGTGTGACTGAGGCAGGGTAACTGCAGGAGAACAGCAGGCGTGACAGAGGTAGGGAAACTGCAGGAGAACAGCAGAAGAGACAGAGGCAGGGTAATTGCATGATAACAGCAGGCGTGACAGAGGCAGGGCGACAGTTGGAGAACAGCAGTAGTGACAAAGGCAGGATTACTGCAGGAGAACAGCACTAGTGACAGAAGCAGGGTAACGGCAGGAGAACTGCAGTAGAGACAGAGGCAGGGTAACTGCAGGAGAACAGCAGCAGTGACTGAGGCATGGTAACTGCAGGAGAACAGCAGTAGTGACAGAGATAGGGAAACTGCAGGAGAACAGCAGTAGTGACAGAGACAGGGTAACTGCAGGAGAACAGCAGTCGTGACAGAGGCAGGGTCACTGCAGGAGAGCTGCAGTAGAGACAGAGGCAGGGTAACTGCAGGAGAACAGCACTAGTGACAGAAACAGGGAAACTGCAGGAGAACAGCAGTAGTGACAGAGACAGGGTAACTGCAGGAGAACAGCAGGAGCAGTGACAAAAGCAAGGCAACTGCACGAAAACAGCAGTCGTGACAGACACAGGGTAACTGCAGTTGAACAGCAGTAGAGACAGAGGCAGCGTAACTACAGGAAAACAGCAGTAGTGATAGAGGCAGGGTAACTGCAGGGGAACAGCAGGCGTGACAGAAGCAGGGTGACTACAGGAGAACAGCAGCAGTGACTGAGGCATGGTAACTGCAGAAGAACAGCAGTAGTGGAAGAGGCAGGGTACCTGCAGGTGAACAGCACTAGTGACAGAGACAGGGAAACTGCAGGAGAACAGCAGTAGTGGCAGAGACAGGGCAACTGCAGGAGAACAGTAGTACTGACAGAGGCAGGGTCACTGCAGGAGAGCAGTAGTAGTGACAAAGGCAGGGTAACTGCAGGAGAACAGCACTAGTGAAAGAAACAGGGAAAGGCGTGACAGAGACAGGGTAACTGCAGGAGAACTGCAGTCGTGACAGAGGCAGGGTAACTGCAGGAGAGCAACAGTAGTGACAGAGGCAGGGTAACTGTTAGAGAACTGCAGTAGTGACAGAGGCAGGGTAACTGCAGGACAACAGCAGTTGTGACAGAGGCAGAGTAACTGCAGGAGAACAGCAGGCCTGACAGGGGCAGGGTAACTGCAGGAGAACAGCAGTTGTGACCGAGGCAGGGTAACTGCTGTAAAATAGCAGTAGTGACAGAGGCAGGGTAACTGCAGGAAAACAGCAGTAGTGACGGAGGCAGGGTCACTGCAGGACAACAGCAGTAGTGACTGAGGCGGGTTAACTGCAGGAGAACAGCAGGTGTGACAGAGGCAGGGGAACTGCAGGAGAACAGCAGTAGTGACAGGCAAGGTAACTCCAGGAGAACAGCAGTAGTGACAGAGGCAGGGTAGCTGCAGGAGAACAGCAGTAGTGACAGGGACAGGTGAACTGCAGGAGAAGATCAGTCGTGACAGAGGCAGGGTCACTGCAGGACAACAGCAGTAGTAACAGAGGCAGGGTAACTGCAGGAGAACAGCAGACGTGACAGAGGCAGTGTAACTGCAGGAGAACAGCAGTAGTGACAGAGGCAGGGGAACTGCTGGAGAACAGCAGGCGTGACAGAGGCAGGGGAACTGCAGGACAACAGCACTCGTGACAGAGGCAAGGTATCTGAAGGAGAACAGCAGTAGTGACAGAGCCAGGGTAACTGCAGGAGAACTGCAACAGAGAGAGAGGCAGCGTAACTGCAGGACAACAGCACTCGTGACAGAGGCAAGGTATCTGAAGGAGAACAGCAGTAGTGACAGAAGCAGGGTAACTGCCGGAGAACAGCAGGCGTGACAGAGGCAGGGTAACTGCTGGAGAACAGCAGAAGAGACAGAGGCAGGGTAACTGCAGGACAACAGCACTCGTGACAGAGGCAGGGTATCTGAAGGAGAACAGCAGAAGAGACAGAGGCAGGGTAACTGCAGGACAACAGCACTAGTGACAGAGGCAGGGTATCTGAAGGAGAACAGCAGTAGTGACAGAGCCAGGGTAACTGCAGGAGAACTGCAACAGAGACAGAGGCAGCGTAACTGCAGGAGAAAAGCAGTAGTGACAGAGGCAGGGTAACTGCCGGAAAACAGCAGGCGTGACAGAGGCAGGGGAACTGCTGGAGAACAGCAGAAGAGAAAGAGGCAGGGTAACTGCAGGACAACAGCACTCGTGACAGAGGCAGGGT